>VZRO01002610.1:0-80347 GCA_013397915.1 Daphoenositta chrysoptera
AGTCCACCTCAGAAACGCCTTAATAAGTCCTTTTGAAAATTTAACATACAAACCTTTTAGGATTTGAGCAACTGGGATATAAACCTCATGCCGAGCCTGGGATGGCTGATTCCCCATGGCTCAATTTCCCTCCCCGCTGGTGTAAAGAAGTGTAAAACAAAAGAAAAACCCGGGTTTCTTCCCTGCCTTTGGACCTATCCAAGGCAGGGATCCAGGAGGTGTCCGCACCGTGTGCCGGGCACTCCAGGGGTTGTACTCACATAGAGCCGACTTCTTTCAGTCACAGGAATACCCCAGAAAACAAAAAGTTTGGTGGGGTCCGTCCTTTGGTTGCAGTTTCTTCGGCGAAGAGTGCTGCAATTTCCAAGAAACTGGACATGTTCCAGAGCGACGGCAGTTTCAGCGCGGTTTGCCGCAGCGGCGCGGCTTCAGCTCCACGTGGCTGAAGGCAGCGGCGGCTCGGAAAGCACCGTCGCTCCAGCCTGCTGGGCAGTTTGGTGGCGGCTGTCGCACGCTCAAAAAGCAGCAGCTGTCGCATGCTCAAAAAGCAGCGGCTGCGCGGCTTTGGCAGCTCAGCGCGTCTGTGGTTTCTGCGTGGTCGGCATGTCTTCACTGGTCACGCACTCCAGAAAGCAGAAGTTTTCTCGGACGAGCGAGCGGCAACCGGCAGCGACTCCGGCGGCGGCCATCGGGGAACGTTCTCAGCCTCTGCAAATGATGCCTTAGATTTTGACTTTTATATTTTTCAAAATCCTGTACTGCTTAGTGTGTAGCTCTGAGGTTTCTTGTAGCCTGTTAATTTCTGTTCTCTCGTACTGAGTAGTCATAACAAAGCCTCTCTGGGCCTGCTNTTGTCCATCTTGGGGTCCATGTTGGCAAAAGCCTCTGGCTCCCGGGGTGTACCTTGAAGGCCCTTCAAATAAATACCCACCTTTATTCCCTTACTCCTGTCTGGTCTCTGTTTATAGGTGGCCTCTTAAG
Organism: Daphoenositta chrysoptera; assembly: GCA_013397915.1. Taxonomy (NCBI): domain Eukaryota; kingdom Metazoa; phylum Chordata; class Aves; order Passeriformes; genus Daphoenositta; species Daphoenositta chrysoptera. Next base: position 982 of record VZRO01002610.1, read on the forward strand.
GCATCACCAACACGAGCGGTGGTTCAGCTGCTGGGTCCGGCAGCCACATGTTTGGCCGCCACGTGCTGAGACACTGGCTATCCAGCTAGCTATGTATTTGCCAGTGCCTGGCACCCGCCCGGACAAGAGAGGAATGGAGGCTGCTCACAGGCACGGGAGGGTTGGCAAAGTTCCAGTTTGGGTTCACCAGACCCACTGGTGGTGTGGGCGCGCTGGAAGGCAGGAAAGAGGCGGAGGGGCTTCTCATGGTACAGGGTTTATTGGGGCGCCAAGATTGCGCAGAGAAGCCCTGAAGGGCTGTTACCCAGGTATTTTATCCCCTAGAGAGTGGGAGGGGAGAATACAAAACACCCAATGGTGCAGGGACACAGGGTTTGAATTCCAGCAGGTAAGGGTACAAACCAATCAGGAATACCATGGGAGGAGAGAGATCTCTCTTGAGGGAGAAGCCAAACACAGGGAAAAAGGGGTGAGATGGCAGTGGCCAATTATGGGGGTATGCTGGCCGTGGCAGCGGCCATAATGCCCCAACATTAAAATACTGCAGAATGCTGGACAGGTGCTGAGAAACTGCAGCTCTACGCAGTGTTATGGCCTTTGGAAAACAGCACTGATAGATTTAATCCCATTGTCTCTGATTATCTATTTTTCCTCTAAAGATCTGCCCTAATTGATTTTTCTCGAAATTTTTTAAGGTCGGGTCCTTCACAAGAGGTCCTTTCAAAGGCCAGCCCTTTATGCCACAACTTTCCAAAGTCTTCTAACTGCAAAACCTGCTAGACAAAGGTCCATCAGCATGGAGGCTCTTTGATTCCACACCACTTCAGATGTCCATCTCCCAGTGGCATACATGCATACTTCACTTATTCTCCTAGTAACTTCCATAGTTTGTGACTACCTTTGGAAGCATAGTCTCCACTTCACCTCCAGGGGAAGATGCTAAAGAATATCTTGCTTTTCCTAGGCATTTATCAGCATGTAATGAATGGTATCTGTAACCCCTACTTTTTGTCAGGTGCCCATACAGAATCCCAAACTCAGAAGACAGCTAACTACTAGGTTGTAAAGGGAGGGAAGGGGGCATGCAAGGCACTAGCTCCTCATTCTTCCCACACATAAGGGAAGTTCAGTCACTGTCTACTGGAATTTAGAATACTCTTAAAAAAGGAAAATGTACCCATACCCATTTTGTCAGCTTCTTACATCAGCTATTTGTGCCATATCCCCTTGCATAATTCTTCCATCCCTATTATTTTTATAGTCTACTAAGACTAGTATACTGAAAAAAGAAGAAACATCTTATAATTTAAGACATTTAAGTTGCTATATTTTTGGAAACCACATAGAATTCATTAGAGACATGCATTAACCACTAGCTTCTGATCTTCCTGCAATTACCTCTTCTTCAGAAAACCATAATGAGGGTTTTAATAAAAACTGGTTCCTATATGCTAAAGAATTAATTCTTGTGAAATGGAAATCATCTTATCCAAAATAAGATTAATAGAGTGTAAGACATAATGAATTACCTGTGGTAGAAAAACCCTCTTGCAAAAACATCAGGCAACTAAGATGCCTGATGTAGTCTCTGCTGTAATTTTTTATGAATGGACTTATTCTATTGGTTTTGTTTTCTTTCCTCAGTCTCTTTTATAGCATAGAGCCCAATCCAATAGGAAAATGACATATATCCTGCAGGTTTCCAAAATTCCTTCAGCTTTTCTTCAGCTTAAAGCAAACAAGGATTAATGGCCCAGCACACCTTAGTGCTCATTTGCATTCTTCCAAGATGAATCCCATGTATATTTTCAGCATCATGCCAATAATTGTGTGGAACATCGGAAAGTTAAAAACAAGAGAGAAGTCTGAATGAAAAACCTAATGTCAGGTTTCTCTTAAGTCTGAATGTATGTTCAAATTTTTAAACTTGTCATACCTTTCCAATTAAACAAAATAAATCCTATAGTTAATTCGTGGCAATTCAAAATTGTTACAGATGATCAGTGATTGAGTGGACAACTTCATGTTCATATAATGCCCTTTTTGTTTTCAGAGCACAGTCAGGGCTTTCTGCTGGCAAATATGAGATGTAAAACTTAGGAACAAATTCATACAGAAAATCAGTTGTGCAATTCTACATCATTATTAAGAACCTGTGAAGAAATCAAAACTGAACACATGCATGCAGCAAATTTAAAAGCACATGCAAGAAATGTTTCACACAGAAAACTGCACGCTCCCTTAGCCCTTGTGAAGGGAAGGTAGATTACAGTCTGCTTTGGAGCACAAATATCTAGTTTGTCTACATTGTACATTGTCTGTTTCAATGTTATGGGTGTTTAGAAACATAATTTTCAAACTCACATTGCTTTATGACTGTTCATATGTCTAAAGACTAATTAACTGTGACAAGCTGACCATTAGGGAAAAGCATTCATACACAAGATGACAGATGTTTTAACACAAATGTAATGCCAACTTAGTAATATATTAAAAAAAAAAAAAAAAGACAGGTTTAAGTTTCAATTCATTAGAGATGTTTCAGACAACGGTAATCATTTTCAAACCGATGAACCCTGTTAAACCAGGAACACAGTATTCCTTATTTTAAACAGTGATTCCACTCTCAAAATCAAGTGATTCAATAAGATGCTATTACTTCTGTGCACTGCAACCTGTTCTGTTTCTCTATTCAGCCTTGACTGAATGAAGGTTTTACTGCTTTTACTTTCATTTACCTAGGAAAATGAGGGACAATAGGAAAGCAAAATGTAGGATTTTATTTCAAATATTTTTGCAACCAGTCACATACAATAATACCCAACTTTATAATTCATAATTCTGATGGCACACAAAATTGACCTTATATTTCTCTTTCAGAAATAAAAACTGGAATATTTGACAGGAGAAAAACCAAGCAAACTATATCCAATATTTTCCTTTCATTTGTATCTATACCAAGGAAATTAATTTTTCCACAGTATTTATCTATCCTGTCTTACTCTTCTACATTAGGGAAGTTTTGCAAATGTGACTTTTTCTGAACTGTGGACTATTCTGGAAGCATGAGAGCTGTTGGGACAGCCTGGTGGGTATGTGTTTAAGATACCTCTGACTGTCACAGCTTGGCATCTGAACCACCACTAGCCCAGCTCCTGCCATAAATGCCAGTAGCTTTCTAAGGAAGTATTACAGCACCCAGCATCTATTGTAAGAAAGCTATAGTTGCATATTTCTTGAAATGTAGCAGCTAAGCTCATGTCCAGAAACTACAGGCATGACTGCAAAAATGTCATGAGTAGCCTAGGCAGCATTACGCTTTTGTAAAGATGCACAGGGAGGAGTATTTCACGGCTAGTACTTCTTGTGTGGAGCACATTCTCTTAGGATTTCGATTTAGAGGGCATTTTTTTGTGGATTGAGCTTTTGTTTGATTGGTTTGTTGTTTTTAATTTTTTTTAAGATTAAGTGGTTTTTGGCCAACTAAATAGCAGTTTTCCAACAAGAAAGACTGCCCTCACCTTTTGCCTGGGCAAGGAAAATAAAATAAAACAATCAAGTTTCATTTGTTGAATCTCAGAATAGACTCCCAGCACTGGTCCGTTACCATGCCTCAGAACATAACCTGAATCCAACAAAATTAACTTCCAGATTAGTATTTATCTATCCAGATTAGTACTGAATCACCTCAAGCCTTGGACATACAAGCATTCTATAAGACTTCTAGTCAAAAGTTTGTACCACAAAAATAAAATTTTGTAAAGCTCCCCTTCTTGCAACTGTTCTTATCTGAGAAAAGCTCATAATGCCCCTACAAGTGCAAAAAGAAGACCTTGGGTTGCCACATCATTTCTCTTACAGCCCCTGTGCCAAATCAGATCTAGATTATATTTCAATACAACCGAATGGTCTGGGGTTTTTTGTTTGTTGGTTTTTAACAAACACCTCTGAGATGCAATCCCAGCACCTTCTCCTTCACGGGCCAATGTGCAAAACACAAAGCAGGAAAAAACACCTCGCACTTGTGTGAAGACTGGCACAGTGGAATGTATTCTTATAGATCATTCATGGTCAAGAAGAGTAATTATTCATATTGTTTTCTTGCACTGAGATTACTCTAAGGTAAAAGGAAAGGAAATTAGTTTTCTTAATTGCTCTACCCCAAATGCACATTTTGTTCAGTGCAGTAGCTTCTGCTTTTTTGCCCCACTAAGGCTAGACTCAACCTTAAAACGTTCATGTCCACAGGCATGTTACTCAAAGTTTAGTATATTTGTTCAGGCCTCTAAGCCTGTATCTAAAAGACATAGGAAAAGAAATTAAAGGAGTCAGCTTAGCCAATATGAGTTTAACCTGTGGTACTTCACACTGCCATTTTAATCCTTCTGAAAAATGTTAATTATTTCAGGGTCTGGAAAAGTCAAACGTATTAACATAAATGCGTAGTAAGTAATACTACTGCCATCTATGATTTTGTTAGTTCCTTAAATTTATGTTCCTTTTGTGGAGCCTGGCATCCATGTAATAAGCAGAGACTACCTAAGTACTACACAACAGAAAGTATCAGCCATACTATACAGCAAAAATGACAGTAACAACTGCTTACATAGGCTTAAACAATTTTTTAAAAGCCTGTTTACACTATGTAGTAGTTCCAAACAGAGGAAAGCTGAGGTAACTTGACATCTTCCATACACTGCAGCAGTGCTGAGACTCTGAACTTCTCTTGGAGGGAGAAAGACATGCAGAAGCAGAGTATGAAAGAACAGAAGTAGGATAGAAGAACAGCTCCCCTGGAATATTTATTATAATTAGGAGTTAGTTATGGGACTTCTCTGAGTAGTTTATTTTTTCCAGATCATCATGTTTAATAGCAGTCAACAGACAGTCCTTCCTAAAATTCTCTCAACCTTTTTTTAAACTTTTCTATTGCTTTTCTGAATGTTAGAAAATCTTCTGACAATTGACAAAATCTAAAATGCAACTAGTCATAGTGTAAAAATAAAGCGAACAAAACCCACTTCCTTTTGTTTGTCTTGAGTGTTCAAATCAACAATTTCCTAATTTGTGTGCTATGGAAAATAGTGAGTGATCTTTCCCTGGCAACTTCTTTATCTTCTTTTTCTAATCTTACAGGTCTATGTCATTTTCTCTGAGGTTGACTCTTTTCTAGCAAGAGCAGCTCATGTACACCTCATCTACTCCAGTTCTACTGCATGTTTTTCAAAGTTAAGCATAGTTACTTCATCCCACTTCCAGCTCATTCATAAATGTGTTAAATGGCAAACCCTCAGACTCAAAATGCTAGAAGGAAGATTCTCAGTTATCTCTCTCCATTGTGAAAGCTGACTGTTTTTACCTCAACTTCATTTTCTGCCAAGTAACTATTCATCCACAGAAAGATCTTTCCACTTACTTCATCAAGCTTAATTTCTTCAAGAGTTGTTTATGAGGGCTCTTTTCAGAAGACCTTTGAAGAATCTCAGCATACTGCACTAAGCAGAGCACACACATTCATGCTCATTGACAATTCTAAAACGCTAGGGGAAAAAATCTAGTTGATTAGTGAGGTATAATTTTTCTTCAAGGTTTACATGGGATAAAAAAAAATCCTTTTATAAGCATCTTTAAGCCATGTTCACGAAACAAAATTTAATTTCTTTTCTACTAATATGATCAGAGGAGAAGTCAGACCTTGTGGGGGGATTTTTGCTACGTCTTTAAAAATTTGCATAAATTTTCATTTCCACATTCTGAGGCCACTTTAAGTAACAGATTTCACCTCTTCACTCAGTAATTTCATAACTGAGAGATCTCTTAAAACTCTTGATTGGATAGTGTCCACCCTTGAGATTTGTAAATATTAATTTTACCTTTTCTTAATTAATAAAATTACATATTACTGCTAAAATCTCTCTCAATGACAGTTCAACAGGAGTAGTTCCTCAGACCTGCCTCACACAGGCAAAAGTTCCAGTGTGAGAACATGTCTATACTGTCCTGACAATGGAAGTGAATTGTAACACTCCTCAACTTGGCTGCAGACACTGGAGTGTGAGTATCATCATGCTGTATCTTAGATTAAAACAGACTTCACCTCTATATCCTATTACTTATTGGGTTGCAGTTTGTTCTCTTTGATCCAAATGCCAGACTATTTAGAGTTTCAGTATATACACTTTTTGTATAAAGTATACACTTTTTGGTGTATACAGGTTTGGATGGGTTTCGGTTTTTTTACCAAAACCTGATGTTTGGGTTTTTGGTCAGCTTTTTCAGGTAGTTTTGTTTTGGTTTGAGGAGGAGGGGTTTGTATGTTTGTTTGGTTGGGTTTTTTGGTTTTTTTTTGCTTTTAGACAGTTATCGTATATGCATAATGCAAGCTAAATGACAAGAATAATGTAACCACATATTCTGACCCCAGTGCCAGGTGTATAGTTTCAGAACAATATTAACTCCAGTAGAGTTTCTCTAAATTTTTATTGGTATAATTAAGGCAAAAGTTTAGGACCACCAAAATAAAATAAATAAATAAATAAAAGCAGACCCAAAACAAACAACCAAAACCAAACAACAGTCGTAAAATGAATTCCAAACTTTACATAATCTAATAAATTTATCTTTGTAGTAAGATGATAGTTCTGGCCTTTTAATTTTAAAAGTATAACTCTCTCATATCTTCCCATGGTTTGAAATCAAAAAGCATCTGCTCAACCCTATAGATAAAGTCACAATCAACTTATGTGTCAGTATTCAAAACTGTACTTCACCAAAGCTGTACACAATCAGGCTGGGAGAGCTGTGTGGAACTAACATGAAGTCCTACACCACGGCCCCATTTCAGCCATTACACAGCTGAAGGCTTCAGAGAATCACACAAAGGTTTGGGTTGGAAGGGTCATTAAAGATCATCCAGTTTCAACCCCCCTGCCATGGGCAGCTATGTGATCCACTAGGTCTGGCCCCATCCAACCTGGCCTTGAACATTTTGAGTGATGAGGCATTCACAACTTCTCTGGGCAACCTGTGCCAATGTCCAACCATTCTGACACTGCAGAATTTCTTCCTTATGTCTTTTCTTCCTTTTATCTGACGTTTGTATCTATACTCATTTTTTCAGAGCATACATCCCAAGATGATTACCCTTCAGCTACAGTTCATTCTATGTTGCAAAGAATTAAGGATAAAGAGGAAAGAAAGTCTTGCATACAACCTAATTCTGGAATGACCAATATAAACAAAAGTTATAAACCAAATAGTAGTTGCAAGTGTTCTCCCTCCTGAGACCAGAACTTTGGCTGTGACAAAACCATAAGAATGATCTATTAAGTATATGATGCAATTTCTTCTTCCTCTAATCTTTGTTAGCATTTCTTCCAATGCAAGAGTTCTGTGCCCTCGGAGCATAATTGTTTCACTGCTCCTTTTAAATCACTGCAGTTACACACTTTTTGCTCCACTGAGCTCCACATAAACACTCAGCTGTTACCTTTGCCTAGACTGCATTAGGAGCAAAAGTCTTTGCTAGGAACTACATTAAAGAACATCTGAAATTAGTGTCAGTATTCAAAAGAGGCTGTTCTACAAATTTCCGAATCACTGCATTAAAAAACTGCACCCCTGTTCCTGTTTTTTAACCATTACTGTTCACACTTTCTAATTCTACCAATTACACGTACTTCAAAACGTTGTAGTTTAAAATACAATTGCTTAAATTCAATTGCATCAGCAGTTGAATGATCTCTCAAAACTCTGGAGTCAGAGGTAACCAAGTTTAGATATTTTTCAGGCAAATAGGCAAGGGATTAATTAATTTTCCAACATTTTTATTTGCTTGTTTTGAACCCAGACAAACTTTTGTTCTTTTCAGCTGACTTGCCTTCTAGCACTCACAAATGGAAAAAGAGAGATCAACATCATCAGGATTCTTTGTACCTCAACAATATATTAACACACTTTCCTTACTGTGTATACAGAATTTTTATATACATTTGGAGGATTATAGAGTATACATGATATTTCTGCAAGTTTTATGAAGGTAAAATCAAATAAGGGGGAATAAACATGACTTTTATTATTGCACAGCATCTTGGGCAATTCTTTTTTTGTCTTAGATTTTATTACAAAAATTGGTAATAGGCCAGATCCATATCCTATTGTGCCAAAAGCAATTGCCACTAATATCAATAGGAATTGAAGTGGTGAATTTTCTTTAAGAAAATTTTATGAAAGATCCTTGCTTATAAACATCCTTTTTAATTGTTCCTTATGTATTTATGTTGAAACTTAGGTCAGATTTTGTCTTTTTATTTATTTATTAGAAACTACCTGACTTATGGGGCTTGTCTAGTCTGGAGTATTTAGAACTTCTTGTCAAATCAGTACTCCAAGCTCATTTTGCTGTACCACCTATAAATATTGTACTCTGACCACTACATATATTGTGAGGTCACAGCAATAGGACAGACAGAATGAAAGGAGAAATGTAAGGTCCCCCTACCACTCTTTAGTTAAGAAATGTAGCTAATTCTGCTTTTCCAGAGTTGTTTGTGCCTCTCGTCCTCAGGGGATAATTTCTTGCTTTTCTCAGAAATTAAAACCAATCCTCAAGACTACAGAACTGTCTGAATTTCATGATGCTTGTTCCTTCTCAGGACTTCTTCCTATGCATGTGCAATAGAGAGAAGCTCTTTCCCCCTCTTTCTCTGACAAGACAGGCATTAAAAGGCAATTCTGAACAATTCTTCATATTGTAGAACTAAGCTTTTTAGCAAAAAGAAAAGCATAGGCAGGTCACAAAATAAAATCTTTAAGGCTAGTGTTGCACTGGCTTGGTTTAAAACTGCATAGTGACAAAGGCTCTCACTGCAGAACTTTTTTTACAATAGTGTATAAATGTATATAAATACAGACAAGACAGAAATGAATGCTCTAAAAATAGTGAACTAGAATATTTGGGAAAATAAACTACATGCAGGGTGTACTTGAGTATCTGAGCACTTCATCACTATGTAAACATAAGGTTAGCTGAAATAAAGACAATGGTCCTGAGAAGTTTTCCCTACAGACCAATAATTTGTCAGCACAAATGGCATTACTGTTCAGAGGATGCTGAGGTTGATATTTTTCATTTTCCAATGGGCAAAGAAGACAAGGTTAATTCTTGGGATCTGGTCCTCCACATAAGAACTCCGTGCTCCCTCCACAATATGCTGCCTTAACCAACAGAGTTTACGACCACGTTTGTCATCTGTTTCTGAGACGGAGCCTTTTAATCTTGAAGCTAAAAGAATCCTCTCTGCCTGCAATATCTGAGGCACATATACTCCCATGCTATAAAAATCAAAATTTCCTGCTAAACTTACTCCAGTGTCTGTGAGGATAAACTCTGCTTGGAAGTGGCTGTCTCCATTAACCTTTTGGAGAAAGCCCAGAGGAGGGCCACAAAGATGATCAGAGGGCTGGAGCAGCTCTCCTATGAAGACACATTGAAGTTGTTCAGCCTGGAGAAGAGAAGGCTCCAGGGAGATCTTGTAATAGCCTTTCAGTTCCTAAAGAAGGCCTACAAGAAAGCCAGAGAGGGACTTTTTATAAGGGCTTATAGTACTAGGACAAGGGGAGTGGATTTAAACTGAAAGAGGGTAGGTTTAGATTAAATATTGGGAAGAAATTCTTCACTGTGAGGATAGTGAGGCACTGGAACAGGTTCTCCAGAGAAATTGTAGATGCCCCATCCTTGGATGTGTACAAGGCCAGGCTGGATCTGGCTTTGAGCAATCCACAGTCCAGTGGAAGGCTCCCTGCCAATGGTGGGGGTAGTTTGAACTAGAAGGTCTATAAGGTCCCTTCCAACCCTAACTATTTTATATAATTCTGTGATATTATAAAGGAACCAATGGATGGAGTTAAGAAGGACACACGCAAAATAACTGAATCTGAGCAGTCAGCCTGAAGCCTCCCCATCACTAAGCACAGGGGATATACTAATGTGGCAGGTGTAGTCCATAAAACATCATTTCTTATCCAATATTTATAACATTTAGTATTCACCATGACAGTGCTGTGCAACTCTTTATGTGTTTATTAGAGACAAAAAGTGAATGCTACATCACAAGCAAAACAGGATGACTTTCAGGACCACAAAAGGAGTTTCAGTGTTTCAGAGGATACATACAGGACCCCTTTTTCTGTGGCATGTGAGAATTCTTAAAAATATTAATATTCAGAATATTCCCCACGGAGTGTCAGGAAAATGAGCATCTCTCCCCTCCTTCACCCTTTACATCAAGAAAAACCACGACAGACAAAATTCACACAAGAATTCTGTCAGTCAAGTGCTAAAAGATCTCTCCTGAATCTCAGCACGACATGGCAAAGAAAATAACTGCAGGTCACAAACTGGAATGCCTTCACTAACTGATCAAGAGTGAAAAGGGGCTAAAAGGCAAAATAGTATTGTACAAAGTCAGGATGCTTTGTACTTACTCTGAGGTCTTCAGGTATATTTGTTTCTAAAGACAGTTAAACTAAGAGTGTTTTCCATTGCTGATAGTGCCCTTTTCCAGTGCTGTTCAAATCCTTTCAGTTTTCACAGTTTGGCTAATCCTATTTATTTTTAAATCACATTAAGCCCTTCCACATGTCTTAGGAATAGTGAAGAGAATGAACACACACCTTGCAAAGACAGCAGAATAAGTGTCACATGAGAAGAAATGAGCTGGCTAGAATTCAAAACTACATTTACCTTCAATACCCAGCAGTGAAAGACATGGCTAAAGGATTGGGCAGTCTCCAAAATACTTTCCAACTCCATTACTACAGCTCTTGGTTATGCTAGGTCCCATCAACTGCCTAAGCAATAGACGTTGCACACCACCATTTTTCCAGTGTTTTGACATCAGACATAATAGTTCCTTTACCAGTCAGAACATAAACCTTTCAAATGCCATTGCTGCTGAAAACGAAAAAGAAAAAAATTAATTATGAAACATAGAACACTTGTGCATTTGCTAACAGGCTTCAGTTGAAGACAGCTTTGCTTGCCCTGCCATACTGTTCCAAAGCCATACAGTGCTACAACCAGACTATCTCTAATTCTCTTTTTTTTCTTACATCTAACCCAGCTTTTGTGAAGAGCAAACACCCGGAGTTTAAAAGCCACTACTAAGACAGAGTTTAATTAAGAAGCTGAAAGATAGCCATACTCCACTTCCAAATTCCTCAACTCTCAAACCTACCACTTTTTCTGTTTTTGTTAGAGAAAGCAGTACCTGTTGTAACTGACATAGGTGACAGAGCCCTGTTAGATTTTTCCCACATACGGCCATTACCTCCTCAAGTCTGATGCTTCACCTGCTGAAAAATGCTGGGTTTCTGTACATGTAACTTGACTGCATATTCCAATATGCTATTAGCTTTTCAAATACCACGGAAAACTAATTTTCCTAGAAATTATTTTTTCCTCCCAACCATAAACCTTTTTTTCTGAGCCACTTAATGAGTATGTTTCTCACAGCTCTATTCAAAGCAAAGTAATTTTTGTACATTTCAAGATTATAAACTTCTTCTTTTTATACCACAAATCATCTCAGAAAAGTTTAATATGATATGCTGGGACCGGTCTCTACTACTATCTCTTATAACAGTAGCACTCTAGCTTTACTATGTAGTGCTCTGTCTGCTAAATTCCAACAATAATCAAATATTAGTCCTAGAAAAGGATGCTCTGTCATCAACACTGCAATGACTAATGCAAAATAATGTTTTTTTAATAACTGCTTGTATAAAAAAACCCAAAACACTTACAATCTGTTCTTTTTGGGTTTGTGTGCTTATTTATGTTGTCTGTAGTAAGTATTGCATGGGAAGACATTAGTTGAGCAAACAGCATTTGAAGCCACACTTCAAGTTTGCTGTAACTGTATTACTTTAATTTTAGAAATTCCCATTCTCAGAATTACAGAAAAAAATACTAAGAATTGCAACATGGATAGTAGTTCCCTATGGGCCAAACTCCTCTTAGACCAAAATAAATCTGTTAGTGCAAAGGAAATTAGATCTGCAGAAAGCTTGAACTGAATTATCTACGCTTATTCCTATAAATTTAATTAAAGATTTAAGACATTCAGAATCTTGCATAAGACATTCCATCTTTATCCTAAGGAGTCAGACATTTATTTGCAAACTGAAACTAAATGTCTCCTGGTGAGAAATACTAGTTAAGTGTATGTACTACAACCAAGCTGCTAAGTAAGCGATGCCCAGTTATACCTGGAATAAACAATTTAGTCTAGCTAGAATGAAGACAATCTAGAAAAGACTACCAGAAACCAATATATATAATGGTGGCTGGGATTCAGACAGCATAGACCAAAGCAAGCAATTTTATAATTTACACACATGATCAATGGAACAAAGATTAAATAGAAATTGGTTTATTGAATAATTACCTTCACCATCAGCATGTTTGAAAAACACCCATGATTTCAGAGATGCCAAGAAGGGACTATATGGAGTGGGATTTATAAGCAATAGCCATAGAATAGGTTTTGTTTGCCTGGACATTATTTGTTAAGAATTTATGGGACCAGACTTTTTTCCTCTAAGAAAAGGAACAAGAAGGTGACGATTTAAATACATAAATAAACCAATGTGTTAATTAATGATCACATTTATTGTCCATTTATGTCTGATACTCAGGGTTGGGCTTTCCTGCAGATAACACAAAACTTGTGTCCATTCTGAGCTTAAGCTGTGCAGTCACATTTTCTTCTCTTTTGCCAAACTTTACTATTTTGACATATTCTTGCAATGAGAGAAAGCCCTACCTACTGAAGTGAAGACTGAGGTACTATCTTTATTTTAAGTACACAGCATGCTATGTGTTTCAGTTTTACTTCCTTACTAAATTGCTAGTCTAGAACGATGTCGCGCAAATGATTTTAAAAAAATCAGAAACAAGGCATTTATTTGAAGCAGAAATTCGTACAGGAGGAAGATGACAAGAGGTAGGCCAATAGTTCAGGAGATGTTTTTCTCTGAGCCAGGTAGAGTTACACTACTGTCTTAAAAAAAATTTAGACATTGAAAATACATCCTAAGTAAAAGGAAGGGGAATGACTGAAAAGTTCCAAGACTCCCTTTGAGTTTCTCCTGCCTGCATACTGCTAAGGGTCAAAAGAAAGATTAAGGCAAAGGAAGTCAAAATATATTAATAACAATGAGAAACAGGGGTTAAATAGTAACAGTCTGTATACCCTCAAGTAAAAAAAAACAAACAAAACCAAAAACATACTTGCTTTGAAAAAGTTTCAGTCACTCTAATCAGCTACCAGTCTCTGGCTGCCCAAAGAAGGGAGTAGAAGTGTGAGCCATTTTCCTTAGTACAGAAGGCCAAACTGGAGGGTTACTCTCTGTGCTTAAATTCAGCCAGACAGGAATTGCATTGCTTCACCGAGATGAGATGTCACCTGATGGCTGCACTTAAGAGAAGGTGAAAAGGGAAGGGCACTGCCACTGTGACCACAACCTATGTCAGCCTGCTGGTTCAACCTAGAGCACACTGGATTCCTCTCAGGGAACTGAAGGGAGAGACTACAGGTTGGATATGCACTGTAATGAGCATATAAATATAAAAATAGCTGAAATAACATTCCCAAATTGCCTAAACTTTGAACTTCTTCCTCATTTTAGCAAGTACCCCAAGTCACAGTGGTGACAAAGGGCAAACCAATACTACTCTGTGTCACCATGAAAATCAGAGATGGAATAAAAGGGGAAAAGAAAAAAAGAAAGAAAGAAAGAAAATAACAATCTAGGAAGAAAGCAATTTGTTCTAGAGATTGTATGCACTGCCAATCAAATCTAAGAGCTCTTCATTTTGAAAATTACTCCATCTAATAGCATTAAAAAATGCAGAATTCATTTAATTTTTTACAAGTTGTTATGAACAAAGTGATATTTACCTTTTTTATTTTGAAATATATGTATTAGCTTAAGAGTGTTCCATGCATTAAACAATAAAAAAGTTGAGGATCAGTTTTTGAAGTGCAATAAGCTCCATTCAATTATTTGAAAAAGTTTCTCCATTAAAGTTTAAATTTTTGCAAACTTTTTACGATACTGACAGGCAGGCATAACTCCACTATGAGTATATGGTATACGCTATGTACAGGTGTCACCTTTTTCAGCTCCATTTCAACAGTAACAGCATTGCAAACCTTATCTCACCTACACAAACCAAGTCTGACACACCTTCAGTTGCCTATAAAAGCACATTTATTACCACAGAGTAAGCGAGAGATTTAAACCACATCTGGCAAAAGACACTAACAATGCCTCTCTGATTTAGAGTAGCAGATGGTGATAGCATAGATGAAAACACATTTGGCAGGACAAAGAGTCATCTGTCCAGCTATTGAAGCCCCACCATTAGTGGCTAGCAAAATTCAGTTTGATTGTGTGAAATGAAATCAAAACAACCAATGCTTGGGAATGGTTTGACTGTTGGACTTACTGATTATATGATAGCAATTCTGACTGTCTAAAATTCCCCATAGTATTCTATGAATACTTCTTTTCTTCAAGATACTGGTTTTCTTTCTGCAGTTTATTTGCTTTATAAGTGATAGGCTTGGATGTTCATTCTTGTCATTTTATTTCTATTGCAGCAACTTATAAAGGCCTCATTTAACAAGACCAACTTTCTTCTTCATTGGCATTGTTCTTATATTAAGTTTATTGTGCAATTATTTCTACAATAATTTTCAATTATTGTAGAATAGCAATTTCTATAAATTATTATTTAGAGAAAAAATTATTTACATCATAAAAATCTGCTTCCTGTGCTGTCATGATGCCTGGGGCAGCTATAACGTACAAACTTTCTTCTAAGGGATTTGAAGTAGGAGAGTTTTCCTATTGGACCGTATAGCATAAGAAGTATAGCATAAACATATAGATAAAACAAGCTGTAGAGGTATGCACTTTGTTGCATATTGTCTTTGGCTCAGCTGTACTTAATTCCATGTAAAAATCAGTATTTCATCAACAGCAGCTGCCATTTAAAAGTAAAATTCAAACTTATCTTGTTGGCACTCAAACCCATTTTCTCTATATTGAAGAGGATGCTCGGTTGTCAGCGAGATTATGTAAAGTTCTATCAATACAAAGTGTGCAGAAGTTGTAAGTATAGTATTCCAAATCTATATAAAACCAAACATAACCCTTCTGAAATAGCAGTGTTATTTATGTGCAAGTTTGCCCTAAGAATCTCGCTTCACAGCAGCTCTCACTCTCAATGCCTGTTGTCTCCCTCTCCTCCCTGTCCCTGCAAATAACTTCCTCAGCTCTCCCTTAATCACTTTCTCTGCTTCACTAGTTTACCTCCTCTCTGGGTTGCTTGAAGATGAAGGTTTTACAATACAGCATTTACATGAAGTATTCTGAAGCACAGCTCTCCTTTAATAAACAGCAACAAAGCTCACATTAAATAAAGGGAAAATCTTTTTCATTGTAACACAGACAGGCTCAAGTCCAAGCCCATTCCTGGAATGCAAAGTATGACCACGAAATTATAAATTCCCAGACAGTAACACAAATCTGAACCTAAAAGATATGGATAGTATGTCCAATCTGGACAAGAATACTACTGAAGGATTTACTTTTATAGCTATTACATGACTAATACTGCACAGCCAGGCTAGACTGCTGATATTCCTTGTCAACATCTTCCTGGGCATGCTTCATGAAGAAAGAATGTGAAAACATTTGGCAATGCTGTTATGATTATAGCACACGCCTCAGTTTTCCTACTTGTTTTGGTATAATTTTTAAGACAAATGACTGAGTCAAAATTCTTATATTAAAATTACGATAAACTTGTAAAAATGTGCATATCCTGTTCGATGTGATATGCAATCTGTCCTTCAGAACAGAATGAAACTCTCCCACTCATAAAAGTATACCTTGGCAGTGAATGAAACATTCACCTCTTCCCACACATGCACATGCACAACTGGACATCAACTTTCAAAGTCAGGAACACTCTTTGCAGCAAGGATCAAAGGAACCATGTGAACAAAAAAGCAGGAGATGGAATGAAAAAAATTCTCCATGGATTTCAGTGAGAAATATGAGTGTTCCATCACTATATTTCTGAAAGCACTTTACTTGCACACGCAGAACAAACCACTTTCACCTTCTACAATTCAGAACACTAATTGCTGGTTTGGTTTTCAAAAAACACTTTGTCCAACTTGAACTCACCACTAACTGTCTGACCTTACTTAAAAGGTAGTCACCACACACCTACCACTCATAACTACATCATAGGAAATGGAGACAAGCAAGGGTGCTGGCCTACAGACCCAGTCCCACAGGCAGGGCAGCTAGCAATAACAGTGTGTCCCTGAGAAGGTGTGTCAACATTGCCTTTGAGAAATATTTGGAAAACGAAAAGGCAGAAAATCCTCAGCAGACATGTGGAACTCCTCGGTGGTTATATAATTCCAAAACCTGAATCAGAGACCAAATCAAGTGGTCCTGAAGATTCTAGCCACATATGCTTAACCTGATTTATCAGGTTTCCAAACCTTATTTTCTGCTGTTTCATCTCATACTGCAGAATCTCAAAGTACGCAGCTGGTTTAAAACACAAATCAAACTATTAATCCATTGTTTACTTCTGCCTTCTAAAAACTGAAAAATAACTTAATTGAATAGTCTAAAAACCTCCATGGTTTACTTGCTGGACAGTTTATTATTTCATATAGATGTCTTTTCTAGTTTGTTCAGAGCACATAAAACATGCTTAAGCCCTTAGTGTCTATATGCACTCACGAGATAACATAATACCAATCAGCCTTCTCATGAGCAACTCAAAACCTAGCTGGATTTCCAGGGTGAACACCCAATACTGCTAAATGAGAAATCAATACAGCTCAATAGCGTATTTTGCAAGACAAGTGCTGCTTTTACTCCTGACCCCATGTATGTAGCTTAACACAAAGATATCCTACCTGAGCAGAGAATGTCTCACCTACAGTCACAGTAGAGAACATGCTGTACAAGCAGGCTAAAATGTCAACTCAGTCAGATATTTGATTGCATTTACTTGATAGAAAGACAGAGTCTAATTTCCCTGCAGCAAACAAGATATTCTTGAGAAACTTGAATATGCACTTGAGTATCAATTAGCAAAGATACTGGAGCTTATATAAAATGAATCACAGTTCAGCAATTTAAAACAGGAATGTTCATGATTTTAAAGCCAAAATCAGTATTGTACATAGTAGTTGTTGAAAAAATATTCCTGGAAGATAGTACAGCTAGAAACAGAAGTATATACATTATATGTAAGGCCTGCATTGATCAATGACTGTTTCTGCACAAAAGGGTTTGTCAGATAGAAGAGAATCACAGTGGTGTAAAGCTACTGATTTTAATTTATCTTTAGAAAAGATATTTTTTTCTTTAGTCTGTATTATCAATGTGGTGTTCTGCTCTTGAGATTCAGTGAGCAATGTACCAGGGAACCCACAGAATACACCCACATGGCACGTCCAGTCTGTGATGCAAGGTTTTGTCACTGCACAATCCCAGCATCAGCAGCTACCTCTTGCTACGCTGTGCTGAAATAAGAGCATCTCAGGCTGCAGCAAAGAGGAAAATGCTCATCTCAATACTGACTCCACAGCATGTCGTTTAGAAGGCTTTTCTACCTTAAAAGAGGACGTTGCAAAGGGGGGAGACTGGTTTTATTATGTGCTATAGTCTCTCAAAAATTACTAGACTGTTACAAAATAAAAGGCCTTTAGAAATATCTTCTATTTGTGGTTTGTCTAAAGTTATTTTTCATGTCTCCTCCTCATGCACAGGATGTGTCAACAAATATGGTTCTGGAACCCTCACAGTTATAGCCCGAGTAATGCAATTTTTGACCCTTGCTGCAACCATCTTGACATGAGTCTCAATGAAGATGACAGCACATGTATTTCTATGAAGAGTATACATTCCCTCACAGTTTTTTCCCAAAAATCTTAACTACAGCCTCTCTGGCCCAATATAATACACGTCTTTGTCCCCATTCAATAGCAACATGCATATGCCAAACCCATATAAATTCTGCACTCATCAATAAAGTTTTGAATCCACAGCCATTATCTCGTCAGGCAACACCAACATTGCCACTTCCCCGCCTTTCATTTCTCATGGTGTGACTTCACGCTTTCCCCCTTGCATTCTGCCCCACACGGGCTTTTAATACAGTTTTCCCATGCCCATCTTACTTCTCTAAGTCTGCAAACCGCAGTTTCAAGGGGTCTTACACTCTCAGGGGATTTTCACGGGTGAAACATCATGAACGTATTTCCCTTTTTAAAGATTACTGTTACATATCTGGCAGAAAAGTCAGGGAAAAAATGAGGATCTGATGGACAGACCTGTTTTTTACCCAGTAAGGATGGGGAGAGAAAAACTCAAGCTTTCAGACTTGCTGAAGTGTTTCTGTTGTAGTACAACAGAAGTTCTGGAAATTTCAGAGAAGAAAGAAAGTCAGAGAACAGTGCTGGTTTTCTTAAGTTGCTTGGATGAAGGATTTCTCTTTCCCAGTGGGCAGACAGGCAGGGAATGAGTGTCTGCCCCAACCTCAGGTCCCTGCAAAAATAGTACATTGAAGGCTGTCATCACTTTAATAAACTGGGACACTGCTCCAAGCTTTCTTTGAAAACAAGAAGATAGGCAGCCAACTTGGCAAATTAGGATCCAAAATGGTAAAGACTGATAAACCCTCTTCCTCAGTAAAGCTCTAATAGGCATGAGTTTAAGAACATCTAAGCTTTTTATGACATACCACAAGGATGTATCCCAAAAAGGGTCAATTTCATTCCAAAATCACTATCAGATTAACCCAAGTTGGCTTTTTCCCTGAGGATTTTTTATTCCTGAGGCCAGGCACTTTCACAAAAATCTGACACTGAGCACTTCATTCAGAAAGAGATGTACACAGGCACGCAAACAGTACAAGTGCTGCTCTACACTGAAGGTCTGGGCTTTGCTATTCCAAATTCAGACTCCTGCTCATACAGGGTTACAAACAAAGGCTCTGCAGTTTATCACCAGGCAATGTTCAGGATTCAGTGTCTAATGCCTTGAACACTTGAAGAAATGTGTAACAAGGCATAAAAAAGGGAAGGAGGGATGGAGGGTCATCTTCAGTCACAAAACATCTTCATGTTAAAAAAAATACCCGGGACATGTTCCTGAATAACTCAGAAAATTGTGTCCAGTCTCTAGAACTGTTCTGTTCTGCTATAATAGATTTCAGTGAAATGTTTATCTTCTAGTGATCTTGGGATGAAATTTAATTTGGAAAATATTTACTGCCTTGAGGTGAGGTCTTTTAGAGGTGGGCTTGCTTTTGGGCTTTTGGGGCTTTTTAAATTTTTTTTCCTAACAGAAAACTTTCATATTTAATATAGAACACTCAAAGCAAATAAATATATTAATTATAAACAATATAATCCTTTCTACATATGAAATAATCAGTTATCTTCAAACTTCATTGATTTATTTTCCATGTTTTTTGAAAGCTACTTGAATGTGACTCTAGAGCAAATAACAATGAGAAGCTGGCAGGAAGGAAATGCTTTCACTGTCTTACTTAACATCACAATCAAGAAATAGCTACACTGCCATCCTTGCCAACTAGGTTCATATTGCAACTGCTACTTGGATTATTTGGAGGCAACAGTCCAAAGAAGCTGTCCTAGTGAGGACTACAAATTAGTGGATCCTTATTCCTCATTTCAAAAATACTTAGAAGTACCATATGAAGTATCAAATGAAATAAAATTTGGGAAATACCACCGCTATATGGGCCTGGAGCAATGTAGCATCTAGATTTAACAGATAGATTTCTTGAAAGGGTTTTATCTGAAAACCATACACAAAAATCCTATTTAAAAATCGACATTAATAACAAAAACTACAAGGTTTGTGTCTCAGCTTCAGCTACCCTTCCCTGCTCCACCATACATAGGTAGCTCTGTCCGTGGTTAAAAAACAAATGTGCAGGTTCCATTTTTTTGGACCTGTTTACAAAATAAATCCATATAGATATATGTAAACTCTTCCACAAAGACTGTTTGAGAGACAGGATACTTTAACTTAAAACCAAACCAAGCTCATGTGTGGCCAGCTCTGACAATGAGCAGGGCAAACCTGAGTCCATCTGTATCTTACATCTGTCCCAGAGGATGGCAAAGAAAGGATCAGAAGAAATGCTGTGCCAGCTCCCCCCATCTCAATTCACTGCTTTCCTCCTGTCCTTTACAGGATCGAAAAAATACTATTTCAGATTTGATGAAAAGATATGTATATCCTTCTTTTGATCTCTTTGGATTCTAACTTTCAGTTCCTGTACTCCCACACACACCACTTCTGCATGGTGAAACCACGCCAATACCACTCAGAAGACTTTTGCACTCCTACAGACCAGAAGCTAGACATGCATTTCATAAAGGTGAAAACACTGAAGCTGAACTGATCTTACTAGTAGCAAGACAAATACAGTGTTCCATACCAGATTTACTAAAATTTTTGAGAACAAATGAAACCCAGTTCCATCCCACCAGGGAAAACAAGAATGAATATTCTGGGACAAAACCCAGCAAGGGCACTATTCTAAATTAATGGTGTTATGGTACAACATATTAGAAGAGTAGCAAGAAACCCAAATACTCTACACAATTGAAACACATGCAAAATATTCCAGCTGAATTTGTCTCAGTATTTAAAGATCAAAGATAAAATTATTTCAGACAGGATGCTTCTTTTCCAGACAACATGCTTAAGACTAAAAAAAAATAAAGCCTGTTTTAATTAAGATTTTGGCACTGGCTTTTGAACATCACAAGTTTGTTAATTTTATGTAAAGCAAAATAAAATTATATTCTCAATGGAGTTCAGCAAATTAAATGAAAATATTTCCAGCAGCTAACTTGAAAAGGGATATCATTAAAGCACTGAATTCAATCTTATCCGTAGTTACCACTTAAACTTCTAGTCACGACACATTCATTCAAAACAAAAGAGTAGATTGTAATGTGGGCTGATATCTGAAGGTATTTCATAAGCATACTCATGCTGAAGTCTAAATTTTACACGATCACTAGAGAGATTACCTTTGAACTACTTACAAAAATGTTTAAATGTCTTTGTTCTGCCTCTAAATTAGCATGTGGCATTGGAAAATTCAATATTATTTCTTACAATTTACTTCCCTTGACTAGTTAGCTAAAGTAATATGCAACACAAAACTGGAGATCATTTTCCCTTCAAATAGGAGTGGTATTAGAGGCAGAAAAAGGATCATTCAGCTATTCAATTTACATAGCTTTCAAATTTACTGTCCAAAAATCACAGGTTATGGACATAAAGATGGGATATAATTGTCATTTGCTGCATTAGGATTATGGTTTCCCTGTTTGTACCAGGTAACACTGATACTTCAATATGTTGTTAAATGAAAAAATTGCTTTGACACTTGTCACCATATCTTAAGCTAGAAAATCAGTGCAGTTCTTAATCAGAACAGACAAAAGTACTGTACTGTTTGATGAAAATTACAATTTCTAACTGGCTCTGTGTAAACCATTCTCACCTAATGCCAAGTCCTTAATGATAAGTGCTGCTAGGAAACACTACCAGGCAGCTCTGTGCATGCAGTCAGTTAATTATGACTTCAGTGGAGAACAGTTCATGAGATTATGTACAGTTACAACACAATTAACTTGTTTATCATTTCTTACATACCTGCAATGTTTGTCTATGTGTGGAGCAGAGATTGTTTGCATATAATTTTAACCTTTGTTCAGACGGGTTCAAATCTATAAGGAATTGTGTGCCTTTTCTTTTTAATAGGAAAACAGATTAAATCACAACGTTTACAACCAAGCTTTGTCTCTGTCACCTGGTTTTATGATTCCATATATAAAAATTAGCTAGATCTGTGCTTACTATAGCCACCTGCTGAAATTTCAACACCAAAATAAGGTCTATAATTGGATATACAAAAAAGAAGCTCTGAAATTACAGCACAGACCTAAAATTTGCAGCAGGGGTAGCGAAATTCTGCAGCACTGTTTATATGTGGCTGCCGGTACTTGTACACCCACAGAATGAACTATTAGTGATGCCTGAGAGGCCACCTAAAAAACAGAGACTAGACAGGGATAAGGGAATAAAGGTAGGTGTTTATTTGAAGGGCCTTCGAAGGTACACCCTGGGAAATCCAGAGGCTACTCCCAAGATGGACCCTGAGTCACGGGTTCTTCACACTTTTATAAGTTTGGTCCATTTGCATATCAGGGTTAATTCTCCAATTAAAGCTTCAGTTAATGATGTCATTTCCCCGAGCTCACCCCCGCTTCTAAGATGTTGGTTTACACATTTTGGGCCCAGTACAGCCTGGGTGTCCTTGAAGAGCAAGCTTGGAGAGGCTTCGTTATGTCTAACTAGCATGAGAGCACAGAAGTTAACAGGCTACAAGAAACTTCAGAGTTACACACTAGGCAATACAGGATTTGAAAAATACAAAAGTTAAAACCTAAGGCATCATTAGCAGTTAAAAAAGGCCAAGAAATACAAGGATCCCTTGTACACAACCTTCTACTTTTAGCAGGTTTAATCGTCTGTCCTTGCAGGAGCTTTTCCCTGTTCCCTCCACTGCTCCATAAGGAGAGTATGGACCCCATGCTGTCCAGGAGAAATGCATGCCATCTTCTCCATATCATGTTTAGGAATCTAGATAAGGGGGAGATACGAACAGTTAATTCTTCAAGGCTTCCTCAAAATACAGCTGAAAAATACTGTCTTATAGCTTGAGAACAACATTTGTAGCTAGTATATTTTTAAATAGAACCCACATATTTATTAGCATGTCATATACTTCTGCAATGCTTAAAAATCCATATACAAGACACAGGTAGGGAACAGTCTCTTCTTCATGTACAGCCTTAGTCTGTAGTTTTATTTACAGAATATCTCATCATTTCATTTTTTAAATCTCCCATTGAGTATAATGCCAAAAAAGCTCCTTGTACAGAAATATTGGCAGAAGCGTAGGACAGAGTTTTAGGACTTTAGCCACTGTAACACTTAAATTCAACCAAATCTTGACTCAACAATACCAGTGGTTAGAATAATACCAACTACTTTGATTGGCAGTCACTAGTCGCTACAACACATAGGCGTTTTAAACTCATTGGAGAAGAATAAAATAAAATACTTCTACTATCAAGACATGATATGGCATGGCTTTGGCATGTCATGGCATAGTACATTTGATACTGGAGACACATCCAAAGCTCAATTCATGTTCTAGATTGTGCCAGTTTGGCCAAATTTGGAGGAGAATATCCTCTGAGGGAAGGCAGGTTACCACCACCCCTCCCCCCACCAAGTTCGGGGAAAAGAAAAATTTTCCTTGGAGGAAAGTAAAAGAGATAAAAACTATTTATTTAAAAAACACACAGAAAAGGAAAATAATGCTAAATAATAAAATCTCTCGCTGTGGAGAGAAACCTGGAAAGATTCCAGAGTCCTTCTGTACACTATGATGTACCCTCGTCCTCAGAGCTGGGTCAGTGGGCCCCCTCTGGGGCCTCGGAAGAAAGTTCTGCCCCGGTGTGCTTCGATGTTGTAAAACAGTCCCGAAGAGAAGGAGACAGGAAAAAAAATACCCCAAAAGTCCCAGGAAAACTCTCTCTGGAGAAAAGAGCTGAAAGCTGGCTGGAAAGCAAGGTTGCTTCATCCCCACTCCCTGCCGCCAAGAGCACAGAGAGCTCTGTCTGTGTCCTTGAGCAACTGTTTTGAAAAGTTCGCTCAGTTTGTTTTTTCCTGCCCCCTCTCAGGCTCAGTTTAAAAGCACAGAAAGGCACTAGAATTGGTTTCTAGAGCAGATGAGAGGGGATACACATTTACACATTTTCATAATGTCACCCCAGGACATAGATCTTAGACCCTGCTCCAGGTGGCCTCAAAACTACAAGAGCAAACGTCAAAATTCTCCAACATACATTGGGGATCTGGTCCAAGGCCTCAGAAAAAATTTCATCCCCAATGCTGATGGTAAGTGGAGAATTCAGACTGAAACATCTAGCAAATATTACGCTGACCATGTAGAGCTCTGGTATGACTCAGAAGAGAAAGACAAATCTAGTACAGGCTCTTTTGAATTTAAAGCCCTAGTGGAAAACTCTGTATATAGATGATTGTACAACCTCTCCTGACAGTTCCTTTTCCTCTGGAAGCAGAGAAATCAGTCAGAGCTGTTAACGGGGCAAGGTAGAACTGATAAAATTATTAAGGATGTTCTCCTTTCTGCCTGTCCAGACAAGGTGGTGTTGACTGGGGAGCTGCTCACACTATTTCCACA
The DNA here is from genome assembly GCA_013397915.1 of Daphoenositta chrysoptera. Classification (NCBI taxonomy): domain Eukaryota; kingdom Metazoa; phylum Chordata; class Aves; order Passeriformes; genus Daphoenositta; species Daphoenositta chrysoptera. The sequence continues at coordinate 25,418 of VZRO01002610.1, forward strand.
AGAACTGAGAATAGCTTTGTCCCACAGAAAATATAAAATGCTCTGGTGTTCTTGCTTCTCTCCGGCCTCCAAGAGAAGCAGTGGCCCATAGCTGCCTATACAAGTTACAATAGTGCAAGGAACACTTGTATAGTTGCCTATACAAGTAACAATGCTGCAAGGAACATACAAGATCAAAGAAAACCAGTTAAATTGAGAGGGGACTGTGAAAATAAAGTTAGTAAACAGAGGCACAAAAAGAAAGTTATAACATCAGAACCTAAGTGAAGCTACAAGATGCATATAGCAAGGACATATGAATGTGTGTCCTATCACTTACTTACACAGTCCAGAGAGGGCTGCTAAAGGCACCAAAAGCACTTCACAGCATCTCAATCTGAGAGCCAATAACATTATCTTACTTGGGAGAAGCTGGAAGTTCAAAAGTTTCACTTTATATTGCTAGCACAAGTATCCGGATTAAGCACCAAGCCAGTCAGTGTTGTGCCTGTGAATGTAAGGGACTGATAATCCTACTATTGACAAGTACTTGTGAGTCTTTCCAAGCGGTGTGCTACTCAACATCACTGACCTTGGGAGCTGTAACACTGCAGGTGTGCTTTAGCACAGGCAAATGCTATCAGGAGGTTCACTAGCAGAGAGACTATTTATTTATTACATCACATTTCTGAACAATCTGATCTTCTGCTTTATGGACTGTTTTCTGAATGCTGCAACATTTCCCTCACACCTAAAGTTGACCAGATATAGAAAAGTCAGCTCTATCAAGCTTATTAAACTACCATTTTGGTTTTGGTTTTTTTTCTTCACTTAGCATTCAGGTTTCTCACAAATCTTCAGTCATTGTAGCTTTTATACTCTTAAGCCTCTAATCTATTTCCTCACCTTTATATCAGTCAGATGACATAGGAACTGTCACTTACTAACACTTACAAAAAGTACATTTTAAGCTATAGTAACTGACTGAAAAATTTATGAGTCCTCATATCTTAGCAGTAACAATGCAACTTTAAAAATTACTTTTTTTCATTTCTAGAGAAACCAAAGTATTATCATGGCCACATATCAAAAACTGTATATTAACTTAGAGATGTATTACATTGCATCTTTATTCTTTCTCTCATTTTGGACCTTGTTGGACCCCTTCTATGTGTCAGAGGGACAATCAGCAGTGTTTACTGTGCACAGCTTATTGAGGATGGTAAATTTGCTAACAGCACATTTTCCACTGCACACATTCACATCTTTGGCCTACCTCTTCTTTCGCTGCTTCCATCCTCCAAACTCACAAAACAGTTCTCATTCCCTACCACTGTGCCCATTGTGACATTTGTGCTTCCCAGCATTCTATTACTCATCCTTTTCATCTCTCGGTGGAACATCTACTCAGTTGTCTATTTAACCCATGATCCTGTCCCTGAGAGTGACCTTAGGGAATGCTATTTGGAAAACACAAGAAAGCCTAACACTGCCTGCAACTCATTCCTCTAATATTTCTTCAACATCAGAAAGGGTTACATAAGAGAGGCTAAAGGCTATGTCCCTGCCTAATCCTTCTGTACCCATTTATAGACCTGTTGTATGCTATTTAATCTAATCCCTTTCAAATCTGCTGAAATTGTCTGCTTCTGGAACATGCTGAAAGGAGCTTGTAGAAGTTCACTGCCTGAGGTGTAAAATATCAGGGCTTCATACAGTGCCAAGATCCTGCCCTCTGTCTTATTATAATGACCCCATTTTGCTGGGTCTTTTGGCTGCCGCACACTCAGCCAACAATTTCAGCAATCTCTCAACTGACTCTTGAGATATCCCTCTTGTGTTGTAATTGCTTGTTCTGAGCTGGCATTGTGTGGGAATGGTTTGGGTGACTTTTACTGAGACGCATTAGATGACTTTTACCTGTTCTGAAGCTTGATCTGCTGCCTTCCTCCCCACTGCCCCTCCCCCCACCCCAGCACTTCCTGAGGTCGTGCTGGAGTTCCTCACCCTTAGCATACCACATTTGACTTCTGAAACAAACTTAGTGACTGCACTGTTGGAGACTTCAACATTTATCTCCTCTGATTCACTGATAGTGATTCCTGAAGATCCCTCTCTTGCCTCTTTTTCAACCCAAGAAGTGATGACTATTATTACACTCAGACGCCATAGCAACTTCGTTTCTGTGATCGTTGAGAAACCTTCACCTGAGTCTTTGCTGTTCTTTCTATCCTGGAAGAGCAGGGTGGGAAGATACTACACAATTTCTTCTCCCTTGTAGATCGTGGTACTCAGGTTTCCTTGAGCAAATGAAGCACAGAGCAGCAACATAATCAACCTGTTGCTTCCAAAGTGAGATTAAAAACAGTGAGATTAACAGAGAAAACTGACAACTCAGATACCTGCCCCTCCCTGCACCTTAGGAGACATTACTACATTGTTAAGAGACATCTTTCCCCATATTTCCCCAATAGCAGCTTTGATCATTGGCTCTATTTCAGTCCATGCAAATGAGACAGGTAGACAAATTGAAACATTTATTCACACCATAACTGAAAGCTCTTCTCCAATTATGAAACTTGCATCAGTCCTCACCAAAAATACTCCTAAGATCAGGCAATACTACATCTGGATATCAACCCCACCTTGTGAGGGCACATACAGTAACACACAGTTCAAGAAGTCCTGACAAAAAAATGGGTTCTTACAGAAAGAAATTTTTTGAAAGTCAAGTCACGCAGACATAGCTCTGCATTGCATGCAACAGAACTGAACACTGTAGTGCCTTGTGGGGAAGTAAAAGACCCTTAGAATCAGGGTGGGAAATAAGCAATTGGGTTAGCATTTACTGCAAACTAGTACGTAGAAATTTGTTGACTTGCAAGAGCTAGAAACAGGTGGGGTTTTTTCCTCATAGTCCTGTACCTCAACAGTCAAATCATACTTGAATCCTTTTCTGAGAGGAACGAGCATGTCATCCAGACAAACAGATATTTCTTTATTGAAAAAAATCCTGTACAAAAGACCAAGACCTTTGCTTTAAGCTCAGAGAGAATCATGCTATGCCCATGTCATTCTTTGACCTTGGTAAAAAAAAACTACAGGTACAATATCCATTGAATGTATCCAAATAATCTCAGCAGTGTTGTTAGAGAGATGATGAAATGGATGAATTCTTTGTAAAAGCAATGCTTGAAGAAAGTAAAAAAGAGTGAAGAACAGTTTTTACTTCCTTAATGAAATTGTGGCAGAGCCTTCAGGAGAGTGATTATTTTCTTGGTGGTGTCTCTTAGCAGCAGCTTCATCTTTTTGCTGAGTTTGTTTGTTAGCCTCAATTGGGATGTGCACTTGCTGCTTGACTGGCTTGATGACCTCAGCTACAATAGCTATGGGCAGCAAAGGGTCAGAAGTTTATAATGCCTTGTTCTCTTTCTAAAATGCCGGCTTTAATTTGCCTAAAGCCAGGGGTTCATATACATACAGCACATAATTACATTTTAAAGGGTTATGGTTGAGAGACAAGGAATTGTGTGCATTTCAAAAGGGGAGGGAATTATTCCTAGGAAACAGCCACCACTTTCCGCTCCCACTGGGAAACAATAAAAACATCACCTCTGCATCATGCAGAGGCAGACATTGAGCATCTTGTAAACTGAGTCTTACTTCTTTAGTCCACCAGATATTCAAGCATGTAGCGTCCTCACCTCATTTTGTACAGCCACTACAGCACCTGAAACTGCCCGTCACACCGCTGTTACAGCACATTTCATTTCCTTTAACTCTCTTTTTTCCTAATGACTGTAATAGGGGCATTGGGTTGAGTAGGGGTTCGTACTCAAGCAGTTAAATGAAATTTAAGATTGCGACAAAACCTACAATGCACCAGAGTTGGCATTCTTAACAAACACTGTTTAACAGGAACATTATTATTTATGGGGAAATGGTTCTGAAAATAAACTCCTATGCATGTTTAATGTCTTCTTTCCTTTATTTTTATTCTATGCGGCAGGAAAGATTTAGAAATAGAACACTACCCAAAACAATGAAAAATGACTGAATGCCCAGTAATGACTAACTATATGCAAAATTGCTTTAAAAAACAAAAATCAGTTCTTCAATCTACTATATATCAATAGATAAAACATGACAAAAATGTTCATTCAGAAGAACCTTAAATTAAATTTCAATCTAATAAGGGCCATTTGTCTTCTTGATGACTTATATCCAGGAATGAGGAAAAAACAATGTAAATTCTCTTCATCACGATCTCTTTTTCATTTCTTATTTGCTGATGTGTACCACATTATTGAATTTTAGAAAATGATGAGGAGAAGAATTGGTGAGTGCTTCACCCTGCAAACTTTCATTATTTTTTTTTAATTGGCATATTTAAATATGCTCAAGTTTCAAATAAAACTGAAGTATTTCTTTAGTAAGCCAGTTTAGCTCTTAACAGAAAGTCACCTGTAAAGCCCAATCTAGGCTGTGTTTTCATTCTTTGTTCCATAAATCTGCAGTTATGTGCCTACAGGTCACCCCAGAAACTACAAATTGCTCTTCTATAAAGGAAAACAAATGTGGAGGGGTATTGAATACCACACTGCTTTTAGAGGAGGTGCACATCCAGATCATGAGCCATGATCCCTAGTTCTCCCATTCACAAGTATTGACTTGTATTTCAGTATGCAGTGGAACTACGGAGTGTGAGCTCTTTGAATTTGGGGCCAGAAATATCTCCTTTGGCTGACAATCAACACAAAAGCCAGAATCCACTTCATGTACACACAGCTAATCATAAGGAACCCACTGTGGCCAAGACGCTGCGTTAATAGGGATGCCCAGCACTTCTACTACGCATTACTGCTTCCTGTTTATGTGAGAAAAACGGGACTTGTTTGGATATCCTGTTTACAGTCTGCAAAAGCCATCCTCTTGAAACTAACAACAGGTAAGAACAACTAACTTTTCTGTTGTTCAACTTGAGAGTGCCATTACACGAAAAATTGCAATATACCTGGCATGGTCCTTGTGGGTCCCTTCCGATGAGGGTATTCAACGGCTCTATGATTCCAGCTTGGGAGGTATCTTCAGTTAATTTAACTTGCAAAGCTGCCAACTGCAGTTAGGTCCATCACAAAATTAATTCTCAAATCAATAATGAACCATAGACAAAATTACATATTCATCAATATGAAAGTTAACCTACTTGACATTTATATTCCTTAAACAGAAAAATGGCATGTCTCTTTTCTATGAATATAGACAAGTCTGAGGGAAAGCACTGTTACAAGATTTTACGGTTAATGCTATGGCAGATGATTTTGACTGATAAGTCAAATTCTAGACATGAGATCTCTGTTTTTCTACTGTTTTCCACTACATCCTGTGATATGTCACATCTCTCTGCCTCAGTGTCCCTGGAAGGTGTTAAAAATGGAGTCCAGTCTCTTGCTAAATTTAAAGGTTTTTAATAAAGAATAACAATAAGGGACAAAAGATAGAGCAAAAGGATTACAGCATCCAGGTGATGCTGGGTACCCTTGGCACAGAGCCAAGAGCACAACTGTCTTGGTGAGACATTCTCTTTATATACAATTTTTATTGCATCAGCCTGTTACATAGTAATAGGCAAATATGTATATTCATACTTCTTCCCGAAAAACACATGGCCTTTAAGGTATGTGAAGAATTCTTTGGTATGTTGATTCTTGGAAGATTTGTGGATAGAGATGTCTGGTAACAGGAGTCTGTCATATCGTGCTTATCTGAGATTGTCCTGGGGCTGAAGTTATCACTTCTGTGTTCATCTGAGATTGTCCTTGGGGCTGGAGTTATTACTTCCTGGGGCTGGAGTCATCACGTCTGTGCTTATCTAGTTAAGCTTATAGTTTGTTAATTGCATTTCAACATATCTTTGGTTAGTTATTTTTCAACTATTTCTACAGTAGAACAAAAGAAAAAGCATTTAATAATGGTTACATTTCTACAACATAAGGGTTAATATTATACACATAGCATTCATTATTTGCAAAAAGCCAACACTATAATATGTATTTATAACAAAGGGAAATACCTACTCACCTCACAAAGCACTATGAAACTGAATCAAGTTATGCCTCATATAATCTAGAGAGTATCAATACAAGTGGAAGACGTTCAGCACATCGCAATACGTGCTAGCGCCTTGCAGGTTCACATCTGTGCAGCTCCTTGAAGATCAAATACAGAGTGACCAAATAGAATCTATTTGAAGGCAAAGTTTACGTTCAAAACTTGGAAGGGACATGTTACTTATTAATATTAATCAAATCATCATGTATGTCACTGGTTTTACATAATAGCAATCACAGTAAGATCTCCAGATTTTCAAATAATACTAAAATTAGAGTTAGATTGAATAATGAAGAGTAACACAATAAGATTTCAAAGGATTTGGACCATTTTGGTAATAAGGCCAGCAGATGGTAAATGCAGTTAAGTGCAGAAAAATGTTAAATATTTGGTCTGGGAATATGTGCTAAGAGGAACAATCATGTTAGAAAAAGCATTATTTTGTGGGGAAAAAATAAACCAGAGAAAGAGGGAAAGAGGCTATAAGAAAGGTTGTAGTTTAGCCCCACCCAGGAACTCAGTACCATGCAGTTGCTTCCTCACTCCACACCTCACCCACCCTGGGAAGAGGGGTAATGGTGCTGGAGCATGTCCAAAGAAAGGCAAGGAAGCTGCTCAAAAGACTAAATCACATGAGGAGCAGCTGAAGGATCTGGGGGTGTTTACCCTGGAGAAAAGAAGGCTTAAGGAGGGACCTTATTGCTCTCTACAAATACACAAAAGGAGGTTGTAGCAAAATGGGAGTTGGGCTCTTCTCCCACGTGACAAGAGACAGGGCAAGAGGAGATGGCCTCAAGTTGCACCAGGGGAGGTCTAGATTGGGAAAAAATTTCTTCTGTGAAAGGTGGTCAGGCATTGGAATAGGCTGCCCAGGGAAGTGATGGAAACACCATCTCTGGAAGTGTTCAGAAAATGCATAGATAGATGTGGCAGTTGGGGACCTTGTTTAGTGGTCAAGATGTCAGTATTTGTTAGGTTAATAGCTGAACTTGGTGATCTTAGAGGTCTTTTCCAGTCTTAACAACTTTATGATTCTAAAATGGGTCAATTTACATCAGATATATGGAATTTCTTTACAATGAGGGTGGTGAAACACAGGAACAGGTTGCTGAGAGAGGTGGTAGATGCCCCACCCCTCAAAACATCCAAGGTTGGACAGGGCTCTGAGCAACCTGATATTGTTGAAAATGTCCCTGGTCATTGCAGGGGTGTTGGACTAGGTGATCTTTACAGATCAAACTTCAAACCCAACTTCAAACCCAAACTGTTCTATGAATAATAATAATAATAGTAATGAAAAAAAAAACCAACCTAAAGCAAAATACCCCATACCCCCAAAAAACCTAAAAACTGAGAGGAGAAAACCTCACAATTGATGCACAATACAATTGCTCACCACCTGCTGACCAATGCCCAGCTCATCCCAGCAGCAATTGGACCCTATCAGCCAACTCCTCACGTATTATGGGCATGACATTTAACAGTATGGAATATGCTTTTGGCCAGTTTGGGTCAGATGTCCTGGCCATGCTACCCCCTCTACTTCCTCACTAGCACAGCATGGGAAACTGAAAAATCCTTGTCTTATGATAAGCACTAGTCAGCAACAACCAAAACATCAGCTTGTCATGTGCATTATTCTCATACTGAATCCAAAACATAGCACTGCTTCAGCTACCAAGAAGAAATTAATTTTATCCAAGCCAAAACCAAGGCATCAATATATTAGCTAATTTTAAAAAAAGTTTAAAGGATTTGATAGAAAGAATTTATTAGAAACTATAAGGTACAATGCATCTGAACCATTTTTACAATCAAGTGATCGAGTCAGGAAATTATTTAATTAGGTAACAGAACCAACTAGTGTGAAAGTGCAAGTATATGCAGAAGCATTCAACACCTAACAGGACATATTTGGCATCACATAGTATTAAATCTAAAGTCAGTAAAGTTCGTCAAAGATCAAGCGCACTAGGATGTAACTAAGACCTTTTGAAGTTTGAAACCACAAACAAGAACAAGCCAAGATGAAATGAGAAATACTAACCTACCTGATTAATATTCAATATCCCAATGGAGAAATAACTTAGGAGTGTGTTTGTGTATGACACCAAAAATGCTGGGTCCTCATCTAAACTAGGCAGACCAAGGACTCTAAATACAGTCCTAATGACCATATTATCAGTGGTTCCAGAGTGAGTTTCCCAATTCCGTTCTAAAGGAAAGGTCCCTTTTCTTAATGCAAATTTCATTTAAAAGGTTGTAAGTTTAATTTTTGATAAAACTGGAAAATTTACAACCAGTTTGTCTAGTTATAAGCATCATGGATCACAACAGCACAAAAATAATTCACACAGGAATAAAACCTTGGTTGTAAGCACTGGGTTGTCCTAAAAAGACATACCGTAACAGCAACAGAAAGTAGTCAGATCTGGGTTGCATCAGTGTAAAAGCATTGCAGGGTTGCCAGTTCTGGTACAAACTGGTCCTCTTAAAAATTGATATAATACAAATGTGAAGACAAAAGGCTAAGTTAAAAACAAAGATTTGTGGAACACTGACAAATAGGCACTGCTACACTTAAAGGATGTTATTACATATGATCACTGACATTTCAGGACAATGAAACTTATGCAGACAAGTACAGGCAGTCATGGCCCATTTTCACTGAAAAAGATGTCATGGATATTATGAAAGAATCTCTATTTTGTCACAACTACTGCCTTTTGTTTGTTTGTTTCTCACCCTACTAAAAGGTAAAAATATGTAATTAAAAAAAAGTCAATCTTGTTTGTGCCATCAGGATATTCACAGGTCCACAGAACTGAAGCGGGATTCAAGCCAAAAGTTAGACGTTATAGAAAGGACACAAAATAGAAAAACAGCAGGAAGGCTGTAAAAAGCAGACAGGTGGGATTAAGAAATAAATATTAAACCCCACATTTCTAATCCCAAAATATCATTATTTCTTGTAATAAAATTGGCAAAGTTCTTCCCTTACACCATTAATTTCCTTTTTCATCTGAACCTGCTAACTTTATTTTGTGCTGGCACTATCATATAAAGCGCTTTGAGTGCTTTTCTCTGATTGCACTGGCAGAGTTATATGAACCATTACCTATCATTATTTTTATTTCAAACCTGTCAGTTCTTCCTCTTTGTAGCCAACAAGCTGTAAGAAGGGAAAAAAAAATGCAGTCTCTGTCAGGGAAAAAAACCACACATACAAAAATGAGCTGAAAGGAGCACCTGAACAAAGGAGAAGGGAGGATGACGAAAGAGAGATAAAAGATTGATAAATCTGCTCACCCTCTCTGCAAAGGACATTCTACCCTCCTGCCATTTAACATTAATAAATAAATAAACCCATAACACTAACACACAACGCATGCTAGACCTGGCTTTTGCGTATGACTCTTCTTTATTCTGCCACACCATGTACTTAAAATACTTCAAACATTCCATAAATATTATGCAAATAAAAATAACATTGATACCACCTCCTCATGCATGGAAAAATGCACATAAATTGAGCTTGAATAGGTGAGAGAAGATGTGCTTCCCTCAAAGCTGTGTGTACCTTACGAGGTGCTTTTCAGCAAATCCTTCCTGAGCCACACAACCAGCGATGTGCAATTAGTGTTAATTAAACAGCCCCCCTAACTATAGTGCTGCCAGGGACAAGTTAACGACCTCAGAATGCACTTGGATTTGAAACTCTTTTCCCTCTGGGTGCATGCCAGGCTGCCTCACCTCTGTAGAGCTGTGGCATGCTCCAGCTGCTACCACACATGTATGGAATGTCATTCCCATTTGCAGTAACATGCACCATTGGCCAGACACTGAAGTAACCATTACAGAAGGGCACTGCAGACACAGCTCCGAGACTAAAACATGCCAGTAAGTTTTGATTTGTCTGCTTGAAACATCCAGGGAAGCCACATGCAATGGCAAAGTGACAGCATACTGACAGGCAGGCCACCACGAAGGCAGCTGACTTAATGCAGCAGAAACACATTCCACAAGCTTATTTATCACACTCAATTGCCCCAGGTTAGTACCATGCCTGCCTCTTAACATCTCAAAAATAAATAAGGGAATTTAAAAAGAAATTAAAATCTTAAGTAAAAAGAAATCTACCACCACCAAAATCAAATCTACCACCACCCCTTCCCTCATGTAGCTCGTGTTACTCTCCCCATGTAAAACCATAGATCCAGCATCAGAAACTGAAGTGTCCCACTGCCTCTCAGAAAGTAGGAGACAAAGGAATACAAAAGATCAGTTATCCCTGTAAATGTATAGTGGAAGTCGCTGAAAATGACCAGAGGAAATAATGTAATGAAGTCAGAAACAGACAGCTAAACTCATAGCTATTCCTAATTTAGGCATTATCTACAGACTAGACTGCAAACATCATAGGTATTCAATCAAACTAAATGAACTGTCAATAAAGGTTGAAGCTTAGTAGGGTGTTTGACAACTTTTATCTCCAAAGCACAAGATGGAAGCATGTGGAGTATGCATTAAATAATGAAGCCCGGAACATCTGCCATGGCAAGCATGCTATTGGGCAGCTGCAAGAATCCCAAGGGCTGGCTCAAGGAATCTATCAAAGAAATGAACAGGCGGGAAACTTCTGGGACTTAACAAGAAAGGATGTGCAGTGGCAGAATACACAGGGATTGCTGAGACCAGCTGGTATGCCAGAGGTCGTATGATGGCACAGAAAGGGTTCATATTTCCCATCTTGTTCTGAAAAATATATCCATGCTCTATAGCCAGTATATATACTCCTCCTGGGCTGTGATTTACCTCAAGAAAACAAAACTTAATCTGTTTGCAGACAGTAATATTTTTCCTCATGGTTGTTTTTTGCTTGTAGGATCTCTTCTTTAGCTCCATGTGTCTCGAATGACATAGTTCTGTTAAAACACAAGACTTGAATCAGTTTAGACTTGTAGTTTTGGTGGGGTTAGGGACAGTTTAAGATATTTCCACCATTTTTCCAAGATCTAGCTAATGGTAGAGTCAAGAATGTTAAGATGTGGGGAGCTTTTTGTCACTGTGATAGAGAGAAGGACAAAGAAAAGCTGTTCCAGAAGCACATATGGTACAAGAAAAAATCTGAAGAATAAAGTAGTAGCTTAAAGCAGAGAGAAGTTATGATAATGGCAATACAAATTTCTTACAGCTAATATGCAGCTTGTCACAGCCCCTAAAAATCACAAGTTAGTAAGTATGAAAACTAGAATTTAATAATGGCATTGTGCATTCCAGCCAAAACAGAATTCTGTTTTGAATTCTATTTTCATTTCAATACATGAGTAATGTCCACTGAAGGATACAGACTGTGAACAAAAGACCCAGGTAAGTTCAGGTACTTTCATTTAAAAAGGAAAAGAATGTATTTTCATGCTTGGATCCAAAAGTAATCAGTGAGAGAGAAAGAAAAGAACACCCTCATTCACAGGAACAAAGGAAAATACCATGGAGAAAAAATAAAGAGAATTGCAAATTGCACTTCATTGAAAACATTGTAATTTGTTCACATTAGGCTTTGATACATGTGAAATTCCAAACACAGATAAAGCAAAATGCAGCCCACTACAAAAAAAAAATGAAATCTTTAATTTGCACAAAGATCCAAATGTAACAAACATACCAAGCTATTGTCTGCTGCATTACATACAGTCAGAATATATGAAGTCTTCTTATTATTTCCATTATTTCATTTGAATTACAATTGCACCCATCGTCCAGGGGATAATTTCCAGAGATTCTATCAGTGCTTCAGATGATTCAGAATCTAAAATAGCAAGCAGCATACACAAGAGGAATGGGAAAATATTAAAGCATATCAAGCAAGTGTCGGCTTCTTCCACCTGCAATCTATCTAGACAAAAAAACCCCACCTATCTGGTACAGAACTCACATTATCACAGGCTTAGTGAAAATCTATCATGTATTCATAAGTGCCCCCCTTTAAAGAACTGCATATGGAGGAAATGAGAACTGCCTCAAGTTTTCTATGCTTCCAATAAGGCTCTACTGAGTAGGTCTGAGCTCCCATCATTCATAGCCATGAAACCAAGGCATCTGACATATCTAACATTCTGAGCTTTCAGAAGAGCATGAGAAGACAACAACTAAGGAACGTGCTTTCTGGAAGTGCCCCATCTCATAGTGTTTCACTGAGTGGCACATGTGCCACACACTTGCACTTTCTCTTACACACTGCAAAATGGGATAATGCTGACTGACACACAGCAACCAGAAGCATTAGCTGTTTCTCATCTGGGCTCATACAGAAACAGAGATGTTAAAAATACTGCCTTGCAAATAAAAGACAAAGGCCAAAATGCAATAGGTACAAGTGAATTGTATTTCTTTCAGTGACAGCCATTTGAAAAGTAATCTCTACATTTTTCCAGCAATCTGACCTGTTTGAAGACAGTGTTGTAGCAAAGATCCTAATGGGACCAGGGAGCCCAAGTTGTGCACAGGATGCTTCTCTGCTCCAGCCATGCATTTACTGCTGGAATACTAACAGAGAAAAAACAGTCAAGTGAATTTCTCTTCCATAGACTGCGTCCTCTAGGAGGTTTGCAAACACACTATACAAATGGGCAGCCTACGGATGGAAAAGAAAGTCATAGTCGTAAATGCTGTCCCTTATAGCTATGGTTACCATGGTGCATTTACAACTGAGGCCATTCTCTTAAGCACTGTATGAACAAAGATGGAGAAGGAAATACAGGTCCACTGCCACAACTTGAATAAGACATAGCAGATGGCAAAAGGGTAAACCACAAAAAACCGGTGGAATAGCAGTGCTCTTGGCATAACCCAGCTGCTTACATGGTAGGTAACTTTTGCAGGCACCACAAATAAAGAAACTTTTTAGAAAGGCTTTGGATGAGAGTTTGTAGGCAGTTTTGCATCTGTTTATGAAATCACAGACTGGCAGCATTAAAAAGAATGTTAAAAACTTAAATGGTTTATGGAGATTAGCAACTGAAGGCAGAAATAAATGTTTTAATAATGCAGGAGATGAGTTATGTAGGAGAGAATAAAGAGCCCTGAAAACAAAAGACAAGCATCCTACATTTAATGTGACAGGTTAGGTGGAGTTTGCTGATGAAGACAAGGAAAGAAGTGACAGAGGTCAAACTGAGAGCTAAGGAAATTATCTTTAGAGCAGCAATTATCACTGACAGAAGTGGATCAAACCTGCATTGCCAAGGCTAGGAGAAGTGTTGTTGGCATAATCGAAGTATGCAAGAGAAAGCTATGCGGATAGGTGGATAAAGGCTCTGTTTCAGCTGTTGAGCTTCAAGAGGTGCACATACAGGCCCAAGCAAAGATCAGACAGGACAAGGTTTTAGTTTCGTCATGGAAGGTGTAGAACCTGGATGCTGACAATACACAGAAGTAAAGTATGTCCATTTCTATTCTGAAAACAGAGCTTCAAAAGCTGAGATTCTCAAAGACAGAGGACTAATAAGAGGGGAGCTTTTGGAGATTATGGATTTTTTGAGAGAAGGACAAAACGAAGATTCAGGAAGTAAAAGAAAAAAATTCAATGCATTCTACATAAGAGCCATGACAATACATTTAAAGGAATTATCAGTTTAAAATTTAAAGGAAATATCAATTGTTGATCCTTATTAATTCTTGGTCTGTGTGAGCCTCACTACTACTCTGCACGCTTGTGTGCACGTGCATTAAAAACCAGAGAGGAAGTAGAACCTCAACTAACAGACTGCTAACTCCTGACTGACAAAAGGAACCTACTAAACAACACAGGGAAAGCAAAAGAACTTTAACAAACCAGACCACAGCTAATGGAACCTGCTTGTCAATATTGAAACTGTTTTCTAAATAGACTAGTTAAAGAAAAATTTTTGGAAAGGAAAGGAAAGGAAAGGAAAGGAAAGGAAAGGAAAGGAAAGGAAAGGAAAGGAAAGGAAACTCAAGTGTCACTTGCCAGTTTCCTACATCCTGTATGTCTTATATGGGCTTTATGGAATCACAGTATGGCTTTGCATGAAAAGGCATGGACCATCCATCACCCCTGGGTAACCTATTTCCATGTTTTACCACCATCGTTATAAAAAACTGCTTCATTATATCTAATCTAAATTGACCATATTTTAGAATCACAGGCAATATTTTTGGTTTTGCTTGACAAATCCTTTAGAATGTAGCAATGGACAATGCAAGAGCTGCTGAAGACATGATACCTCCATAACAGGCTATTACTACTTAGAGAAGCAGGATTTTTTCAAGTCCATACAGTCAGACAGAACCTGGAGCCCTGAAGCACCTGAGCCAGCCAATCTGATAACAACACTGTTAATATAATTAATGAAAATGTATTATGATCAGGCCACTGATAAAACTTTTTTTAAAAAAAAAAAGTGTGCTGTGCTGATTCTTAAAAAAAGTAAGGAGTAGAATCCAAAGAACAATCTCACCTGAAGTCCTGGAAATCACGGAGCACCTCTTCTTTGAACACAATTCCAAACACACACATCCCCCAAGAAGGCAAACAGGAAAATCAGCATTGAATTATTAAGCTTAAGCCATACTTAGCCAACCTACAGACTAACTACCTGGAGAGTGGTGAAAATAATCTCTCTAGAGTTTAGTAAAGTTTTTGCAAGCTGAACAAGTACAGGCTGGAAGAACAGACTCCTAGGTAGGCTGAAAATAGGCTGGACTGCTGGGTTCAAAGAATACTGCTGGGCACCAACTGCTCAGTGGTTGGCAGTCAAAAGTGAGAAATGTTTGCCAGTGATTGATACCAAGGTCTGTATTGTTTAATAACATCTGAGCAATAACAATGAGCATCCAGAATAGTGCAAAGTTTTGCACCTGGGGCAGAGTAAACCCATGCTGGGAAGCAGATGGATAAGTTTCAGCCCGGTAGAACAGAGTCTGTGAGATACAGCAGACACCAACCTGAACCTGAGCTACAAATGCTCACTCATAATGACCAAGGCAAATTGAATACTTGACTGTATCAGAAGCATGGCCAGCAACACAATGGGAGTTATTACCCTCCTCTACATGGTGTTGGCAAAGCATCAGGAATCTGTGCCCAGTTCCAGGTAGATATGGAGAATTTGAGAACATCCAGAGAGGATCACCAAGATGGTCATGGCCTAGAGAACGTGATTCATAAGAATCAGTTGAGGGAGCTTCTGTAGTTCAATGAAGAGGCAAAGGATTGCTGGAAGAAATACAGTGCCAGTGAAGTCAAATTCTCCTTGACAGTAGCTATGAAGTAACAAACTGCCTTGACCACAATCTACAGCTTTGGAAATTCCAACTGGATATGAGGAAAGGCACACTACAAATTCGTGTCCTGGAGTTGCTAAATTTATGCTAGAGGATCAACACATTTCCTGGTCAACCACCTTGTACCCAGAGTGCAGACAATAATGCCACCAAGCTTTTTGTCAACACTGAGCTTCTACCTGACTGTTAGATTCAATAGGCCAAACATCTCCAACTGACATACCCTTCTAAAATAGGCATTATAGCAAAAGTTCAATCTGTATAAGGCCTCCAAAACCTGTACTGACTTCCTCTGAAATTTTTTTTGTGCAGGGGATGACAGGAAAAAGAAATTGAGATTGAAATAGGGAGCATGTCACCCTTTCTACATACATAATATCCTGTGAAGTTACCACAAAAAGGGGTTTGCAGGCTTGAGCTGGCACTGGATAACATTTCAAAGCTACAGTCTTCTTTCTGTGATTCCCTTCTAGCCCAGATCTGCAAGTTTCCCACTTAAGGAAAAGTTTAAGGTTTAAGGAAAACCCAAGGCCCTCTATTTGTAGCTACACGCTATGCCTGCAGTCAAACTGTCAACATCTAAACACTCATGTAAAGAGGTACATATTTTAATTCTTTCTCCCACAGGCATAATAAGTATTATTAAGACTAGGGCAGACAGCAGATTTTTAAAAGGCTTTAGTTGTATCAATAGTAAGTTTGAATGGTTTTTCAGTCTGCTGTAGTAAGGCAGTAAAATATAATAGCCACTTAACTGACACATTGTTATCAGTCTTATTATGGCTTTCTTCATGCCTGTCAGTGGATTATGGTAATTTTTTTAGTCACAGATCTAATCAAAGTAGAAGACTCTGAGCTACTGACAGCTCAGGAGAGAGATAACTGCTTACATAATAATGTCATGAAATTCTAACACAGGCAGGAACTTCAGCATCTCTCCACTCCAACTCTCCTCCTAGTTAAACAAAGCAACTTTTACAACAACAGGTTCCTTTTCATGCCAAAGAAACGAAGAAAATTCAGTGGTTTCCCTCAAATAACAAGCAACATTGCTCTTCTTGGCAGCTGGTGTGATGCAGTCTAGAGATGGCTTTGTGGTCAGTATTGTAAACTCATCTTGGTATCTACTTGTCCAAAACACCTCTTCTGCTTATTTCTGAAGAGCTGGTCAAGTTAAACCATTACCCCACATGGGAAAAATTCCTTTGTAAGACTGAAACACCACCTTCTCATTCAAGCAAGCAAGGTGAAATTAATTTTTTCTTCAAAGAACCAAGGAAAAGCTTGGTGCAGGCATAATACAGTGGCTTAGAAGGGGAACAGCCAGGACTGTAGCCACATGCAGGGTGTGCAGCGTGTCTGAGCAGGCACACACTGCATGCAATGATAATCACAGGGCAGGTGCTGGATTGCATCATGTGGGGATTTCTGTGTTGCTCAAGCTTTGTGAGTTTCTACTGAAATAGGTACAAGTACACAGAAAATCTCAACATTAAAAACCCTTACGGAGCATAACCTTTTGCATTCTAAAAAAGAGGATTTCCAGTGTAATTCTTACTAAACTTGAGGACCATAGATTGAAAGCTGAATTGATGACTAGATTTAGAGTGTGTACAAAACACTGCATGAAGGCAGTTCACATCAGCTCTCCAACAGAAGTAACAAGGTTACAAGATAAGCTTCCACTTTCCCTTCTCTTCAGGTGTACCTCACGTGCCAGCTGCAGTGATGGTCAGTGACCCACTATATCCATCACTGCAATCACTAACATATTTCAAATTAGCTACTGAAGGACAAGATTATGCTAGTACTTGAACCACAGCTGATAGGAGCTTGAAGCTTGAATGTGTTGGATGTCAGAACACTCTCAGGCACAGGAGCCATGCACCATGGAGGCATCTATGAAAGAACCTATTCACAAGATGTAGCCATTCCTGAACGTGACAGAATCGGTCTGAAAAGAGGCCTCTTACATTTGAATATTTCCAAGTCTTCTCTCTCTCCTTCAACCATTTTTTTATTTCGCTTTACTTATAGAGAGCTAGAAAAAGCCAAAATCAAAAGCAAGCATGGGCAAGCGAGCGAAGGATTTGATCTCCACATAAAATAATACAAGCAGGTACCGAAGTGCTGCCCGATACTACATTTCTATTATCCACAATGGTACAAATCATGCCCAAAGAACATCTTTATAAAGAAATGCAAAACACTTAGAAAACAATATGGATTTTTTTATTGTGTGCAAGCTTAGAAGAATTTTAATTTTAAAAATCTGTTTAAATTCCTGGCTACTTCAATGGTCACAATATTATCAGTCAAGTATAATAACTCCACAGAGCTTCATAAGTCATAGTATTGGATACAAAGCCGACTGATGTCAAGGTGAAATATTATCTTCTCATTGACTTTAAAGGGTTTTGACTTAAGCCGATAGCAAAAGACATGAAGTGAAGCAATGCAAAAACACTTGAAATAAGATAAACCACTTCTTAAGACAAATTTTTATATGATACAGAATCTCCAGCACTTACAGCTTATCCTTGTAGGATTTAATGCTATTTTCTATAATTTCTGTTCTGCCATGAACTAAGGTTATTGGCAATAAAGATTTCTGTAAGACATTTCACCCTGCTTTTGCAAATCCTTAATCTTTTTCACCAGATTTTGTTATAGACTTCAATCTCATCCATTCTTTTTAACGGCATACTAATTTCAGAAACTACTGAAACAAGCTTTAGCACAAACAAGTCAAAGAGTAACTTGAGGGCAGAAAGCAGCAAAATCTGAAATATTTTCAAAATAAAAGTGATACAGGGTTAGCGTTTGTGGCTGAAGGAAAAGTGTTGCAAGCAGTACAATGCAGTTCAAATTATATAGGTGAACAAATACCTTCTACTAAAATACTTCTTTTTATACGTCTCAAGAATTTACTGTCAGAATTTACTGGGGTCAGGGGAGAGAGTCTAGTTCTTCAGTGACCAAGTTCTAACTGACCAGCACTACACAACACAAATTCTAACTAGTGTTAATGAAGCATCTTAAAAAGTAGTTTTTAAGTGGTGGGTGAGAGGCTCTGGGCAAATACATGAGCTTTTTCATTTTTTTTTTTTTTAATGCATTTCTTATGAATAAGAAAACCTATCCAAACTGGAACAAGCTTTTCCAAAGTTCATATCAATACTCATCTTCTCTTAATTGTGATAAAATTCTACCTCATTACCATATGATAGAAATACTGTTATAACTAATACTACAGAGTAGTTAGTGCCCAGCAGTAATAAGTGACATATCAATAGAAGCAAGCATTTCTTTTCTAAGTGAAAGCCACAGCACATGCCAAAACTGAAAAATACTGAGATCTGGGTTTATCAGGGATAATATAGTCATGTGCCACACTGTAACACACACTAATTGCAAGTTCTGCTCTGACCACACTGTGCTTCTATCTTCTAATCACATTTTCCAGTCTGGCACTTCAGTGCATGTAAATTAATGCATTGAAGTACAACAGGATGTCAGCTTGACTGATAAGCCCTGCCACTCCACAGCAATGCAGTAAAATTAACATTTTTAGTTTGCTTTCCCCATGTGGTAATCTCTGTCTTCCCAGTGATAGGCTTCCTGTGGGGGCACGTGATAACTTAAGGTGCTGGAAGGTTTAGCTGATGGCAAAGCATACACTTCTCACTACCACAGCAAGGACAACTATTGACTGCAAAACTCATTCTAAATCATGCCGTTTAAAGATAACTGGCCAAACACTAACAACTCTCCCGAATTCCCTGGAACAGAACTTATTTCCCCCTCTACTCTGCTACCACCCGATAAGATTCTGTTTGTAAAAACGGCACAGAGTAGGCAATATAATTTATGTTGATTTGGGCCCAATAAAGGAGCAAAATCTAGCAGAAGGAGCTGAGAGGAGAAAGCTATACAAATTAAATATGGATTACTTGACATCAACTTTCACTAATGTATTCAGGGGATTCAAGACTTACTCCTAAGGGATTGAGGCTTCAGAGTGTTTTGTTTGTTTTGGGGGGTTTAGTGGAGAGTGGAGTGTTCTTTGTGTCTGATTATTCTGTTGTTGGTTTTTTGAGTTAAGATTCAGTAACACTAGATAAGGACATGACACTAGAGTGGTTTTTTTCCTGCTCTTTTCCCTGTACAGTGCACCTAAAATAACATCATCATATGCTACTTAGTGGAATTGAATCAATTATATCAGATGCGATGTTGTGCTCAAATACATGAAGCCAAATAATGAGCATTTGGCTTATTGTTTGTCCTTTTCAGGAAACTTGGTCTTGTGGGAAATTGACAACCAAAACAAAACACTGTTACAGCCTGTGGGGAGTGCTTCTGCTCCAAAAAATATGATAAATACCATTGTCTTTCATTGTGGAGGTATCCCCCACCAACAGAGGCTACTGCTGATGGCAGGCAAGCACAGAATGAGCCACCTGTATGCCACACAACAGATTTCTGAACAGAAAGCATCAGGCCACAGATGGTGCTTTAAAAATCATTATTAGGGCATTTTGTTGCATCCCACCTCAATATTTACTGTTGCAATTATGCAATAATATATGCAAATCAGTCACCAAATTTTACAACAGCTATTAATCTTTTTCATAAAATCAACGGGATCACAATCACAACAGTAAAAGATTAATAATCCATGTCATTGTGTCTTGTGCCTGCATCACCTCCTCTGATCTGAGGATCAGCTGGACAGTGCAAGTCAAGATGTCAGACATCTGGGTCCCTATGGAGGCCTCAAAATAACATCTTTTGAGTGATGAAGTATGCTGATGGAAACACCCAAGTTACTGAGAGAGAAGAAAGGGCTTTAAGTTTTGGACAGTTCCTAGACTCCTGTGACAACTGGGACCACTTCAGTCTTTTCTCTTTAGTTTTGCTGGTTTTTTTTTTAATTCCCTGCTTAGAGGATTTAAAAACTTGCGACTGCTCTTTTTAAAGTCAAGCCTCTGAACAAAATCTGAGTATGCTAAGATCTGAGAGGAGGTCATGTTCTTTCCATCAAATCAACTGAGATTGCACTGTAATGATTTCTCAAAGACTTTGGGCACAGGAGCCTTAAAATCTATTTCTCATATGGAGTTCAAGTGCCCCAGACAGGTGGGCTACAAAAACTTGGGTTCATTAAAATTCTCTTTGCTAATCATGTTCATCCCTCTCGTTTTCCATAAAAGAATTTATTCTCTCTAAAACCAGCTCTTTAAATACATGCATTTTCTAACACTCAAATCTGGATTTATATTTCAATCCTATAAGGGAACATTCTGAAAATGAAACGGCAGGAAAAAATGAGTTGAAAAGGACATCACATCCCTAATATTCTATTTGCTCCTGAAATTCTATCAGACAGTTTTGGACCTGACAGGACAAACCATGTTGTGGTTGCTCCAGGCAATTTTGCAGTCACCACCACTGCCCTACGAGCCCTTGCACAGATTATCAAAATAAATCTCTTCTTTCAACTATTTCAGAGAATGGGAGGGGGAAAAAAAAGGAAAAAACGCACTACTCAAAAAAGAAATCCTAATGTGCTACTGAAAAGTCCATTTGACTTAAATACCAGGAAAATTCCCTAGAGAAGGCTGACTCACCATCTAATTTGTTTTTCAAATGCCATCATTACAATTATATCTGTATTTCAAATATTTCTCTTACATGGAAATTATTAGAACCTGCCTTCTCTCAAGCAGAATAATTAGTCCATTCAGAAAAGGTGCGTAACTTCTAATAGCAGTTGGAAAGTGTTTATACCACAGGTTTATACACTGAGGCAGGAATAATGAACTGCTTGAAGCACACAGTGAAGGACATCTTGCTAGATATCACTTCTGTTGGAAGAATCTGGTAGTTACATTCAATCACAAATATTAATTTAATATTTGTTTCTTTGTTTTAGCACCATACAATAAAAAATGTAGATGTGCTATTTATAGGAATAAATACAAGCTGGAAGATAAGTGAAGTATCTCTATTCAGCGCCAGTTAAGCCAGAATTCCCATCAAGGTATATTTCAAGAAAAACCTAGGCCGCATGGAAAGAGTTCAAAGAAGAACAGAGATCAGGAACCTTAAAAATACCAGATATGAAGAAGGACAGACATAGGACTATTTAAGAGATCAATGGAAATGCACTAGTGAGAGTCTTACTGGATTATAAAGGACTGCTGCAAAGAGGAAGGGATTCATTTGTTCTGCCTACCCACTATGGACAGGACAACAAGAAGCTGTTTTTATCACAGGGGAAAAAAAAAGAAAAAAGAAAAGAGAGATTTGTGGTAAACAAAATTTTGCATTAGTGAAGATAGTAAAGGACTAAAAAAAAGTAGGAAATACTTTTGCCAGTGGCCCTTGAGAACACGTTAAATAAACACCTGTCAGGAACACCATGAGAGTACCGGCCCAGACACAGATGACTTCATGTGATTCAACAGTATCTCCCGACTTTCTGCACACTCTTTTTCCTATTCAAAGTGTTTTGCAGAATGTATCTGTTACATATTTTAGCCCATCTCCACTTTCTGGCCTAGTGTTCATTCACACAGTGAAAGCTGTAGCAAGGAAAACCGCAAGGTTTGAGGACTAAAAAACAATGTCTAGTTTTAGCTGAAATAAAATCTATTGGATTTTAAAAAAATATATAGAAAGTACCTGAATTTGTGAGGGATAAAAAGTAATATAAAGAATGAAGTAATAACTCAGGAAGTACAATTCACTATGAGATTTCTTGAGGGCTGGTAAAGGCCTGAGAATATTCTTGCTAAACCAAACCTATGCATTACTGTGGCTGAGAAGCAATACATCAGACTTGTCAAATTATGCAGTATACTGTGCTTTATTTCTCTTGCAAAAAAATCGAAAAGTTATGTAAATTCTAGAAAGACATACAGCATCTGAAACCTGACACTTACATGCACTTACTAATTGTACTTAGGGACTGAAATAAAGGAAGTTAAGAAAGAGAAATTTCAAAAGTGACAAAGGAAGAACACAGCAATATTTGTATGTCCTAACCTTCTCTGGGTTCATTTGTCAAATGAATCACTACATCAAACAGATAATCTGACTCCCTTCTCAAAGTGTTTAAGAATTTGTTCATCCCTTACACATGATTTAGCAGCTCCAGCATTTATGCATGAAAGGAGGAGGTGGCAGAGAAGCAGCAGTTAAGGAAAAGGTTTATCAATGGATAGCACAAATAAGTATGGAGGCAGATGGTGCAAATACTTTGATAATAGATAATAATTCTTTGAAGCGTTGCACACAGGCAAGAAGTCTCTGGGGGTCTCAATAAAAATAGCTGTCGCACCACTGCACTGATTAACCTCTTACTTCCAGTATGTTACCTACCTTTCAGTAAGAACTAAAAAACAACAGGATTCCTAGCTCCACGAGTATGAACATTACAAATTTTCAGGCAACTACACACAACAAACCTGGAAAGTGAATCAATATTATAGCTGGACTGCTACTTACGCTTATTTTATGTTAAAATCTTGCTACATTTTAAGCATTGTTTTGTTTAATGTTTCAAGATACATGTGTCCACTTGGTTAAATAGTCTCTAGGAGTGTGAAATCTTATGAGACTCATTGTGCAGTCAAGAAATTATCCTGGGTAGAAAAGACTGAAGGTTTGATCCCAAAATATTTTTTCCTCCATTCTAGAGATAAATTGCAGAATGAGGTAACAGTTCTAGTCCAATACTATTATCAGCATATGAAACTTCATCTACTTTTGTGAAGGACAGGGTCAAATAACATATACATAAAGAGTAGTAATTTACACCTTAGTCTCACCAATTTAAAGGACGAGTGTGAGGCACAGAATAAGTGAATAGCTTAATTCTACTGCTGGAGCAAATGTAGAAGCAGCACAAGTGGAATGCTAGACAGGATGGCAAAACCACGAGGGTATCTCAGCCAGCCGTCCAGCACAAACCTACCCTCTGTCGTGGCTTGTGCCAACACAGCAAAGCACAGGCACGTGCCTCATTCCCTGCTGCAGGAAAGGTGGTGTTTGGCACAGATGGTGTGGCTGGCACACAGGAGCTGGGAGCAGAGGTGGCAATGTTTCTGTTACCTAGCAGAGACACATGTGGTGACCATATTCAGATTGGGTCAGACCATGGGTCTGACTATTTTTCTCTTGCATAGAATGGGAAGAACAGACAGGGGACTCACTTCCCCTCTCATAAACGCCAATGTACATATATATATGTATACACATTTCAATAAACCACATTTCCTCTGCTGACTGTATTTTCTCTCTATTTCCATTCCAACCTAGTTGAATGGGTTGTCAATCACTGTTTGGCTAACCCTGTCTTGTCCCAATATGTAAATTAGACTTCCCCCCCTTACTTTAATTCCCTAGAGTGGTGTTTTTCATGTATTTAAATAATTTTTCTACTTATTACACAGACAGTTAATCCAGACCTGGGCATTTGCCTATGGCAATAAATATATAACAATGAAATGAAGATAATTAAATACTAGTGCTAGTGCAGTGACATGAGATAGGAAGTGCAATGAGAGTTCTAAGGTTTACTAAGGATGTATTTAGGACACATGTGGACAAACTGTGAAACTGAAGGTTAAAACATTTTTGAATCTTGACCAAAATCAAAATATGCAAAAATCCAATCAAAACCAAATATGCAACATGTAATACACAATTACTGTACTACACCAGTAGTAATTGCTGAGGCAAGTCAGTATTCCAAGCAGGATCAGCCCAAGCCATAGGACATCAGGTACTGCATTCACCAGTTTACGTCCAGGCAGCAGAGCAGATGCAGTCCATTCATAAAATCCTCTACCCAACAAACAAACCTTCTGGTCTGAATTCCAACTTTGACTACGTTCACCTGGCTTCAACTGCACCACAGTTCTGTTTACTGCCACTGATTATGGGAAGAAAATATTCAGCCACTTCACTAGCACAACGAACTGTTGAGAAGCAGCATCAGTTTGGTTTTAAGTTACATTTTAATGCAATATTACTTAACCAGTTTCTCTGAAGTCCAGGATTATAAACACTCAAAGGAACAACTATAAAGCTTTATTTCTTCAGTCAAAACCATACCACCTCTTCAGCTTTCTCACACCAACTTTGTGACAATCTGCTTACAACTGGAATATCTGAACAGGCTTTCCTAACTGGAAAATCCTCACAGATTTGGTGTTTTTCTGAAGGTCCCTCTCTAGGCCCCCAATATATTTCTTTTGCATTGTTAAGACTACTGCCTCTGAAATTAAGGCCACTGGGTTCTGTTTGTTTGATGCTTTGCCATCCTTGGAATGCAGCTTAGAGAAGCTTTCTCATCTCAGCTAAGAAAAATTACTCTAAAACTCATATGTGTTTGTATTATTGGTCAGTTATCACATTATCTGCATCAAAACAGAGGCCAGCATAGGTGTACCCTGCAACACTGCTTTTTGCAGTTATTTTCTCTCATACAGGCAATGATGCAAGAAGAAGCAATGTGAGCTTGAACCCAGATCTATTGTAACTGTGCTGGAAAAAAAAAAAAAAAAGTAGAAACAATTCCATAACATCTGGGTGAAAGATTTATATTACTATTATCCTCTAGATAATTCCACAGTGGGATATGAAAGCCAATATATAAAGTGATTTCCAGCTATCTCTTACAGAATTAATCTCAGAGAAATAGCCCAATGGACAAATACTGAAGGTCAGGGGTTTTTTTGTTAAATAAGCAGGTAGATAAATAGCATTAGACAAGCCTTGTTTAGGAAATGCAAGTCAACAGTACTTACGTAGCAGTGTGTTGAATAGATAGACTCAGAAGTCTTAGAGGAGACGGCATTTCTTGGCATCCTGAACCATTTGGGAAGTTATAGTGGAGGGTCTTCTCCACAGTGCAGAGCTTCTGAGAAAGTGAAGCTACACAGAGTCTGAGGAAAAAGAGTTGCTGCTGCTTACAGACTGCATTGTTGGGTGGCAGTAATGAAGCTTGGTGATTGCAATCTGCTCGGCTCGCCCATCAATCTTAAAAATCCAATATTTAAAAGCTCTCCATTATCTATCCCAGCATGTACTCTTCTGGCCTAGCTTGGCCTGCCCTCCATCCCATGTTAGTGGCTTCCAGCCCTTGCAAGGGAAAGCTAGACTTTTTCATGTTCAAACAGGTGTCAGTGTGAGAGGTATAGAATAGATATGTAATTAATCCAAATATGTGTGGGATAATACAGCCCGATATCTAAACTCCTGTATGAAACCCACTGTCAAGATCCATTTACAGCTTAAGTGTCAAAACAGACAAAGGAATTGAAAAAATACACAAGCACTAGAGTATGGACTGGAAAGAGTCATGTAGGTACTCAGTGTCCATGTGAATTTAAGCCAAGGGAATTTATGGGGATGTATGTGCGTGTATTGCTCAATCGATGCTCTCAGCTTGGGGCAGTTGACTTGCGAGAATGGATGGAAGAGGCAGGAAGTCCAGTGCAATTATTCCAGGTTTTCATCAGTACTACAATGATCATGCTTCTTCCTCTCTCCCCTCAGATGGATTTAGAATAGTGAACTACAAACTTCTGTGTAGCAGCAAAGAACTATAAAGGTTCAGCTGTGTTCTGACCTAATCCCATTACTACTAGAGATGTTTCTGTGCAAGTGAAAAACAGGATGGCTGGCAGAGAAGAAACACTGTCTACCACCACTACCATACATCTTGTTGAATTTGCCTCACTAATACCAGGGCAGATAGTGTAAATTACCTGCCCAGGGCTTAGTAAATTTGGTCCCTCGAGTTTACAGTTTGGTATAAACACTAGCTTGATTAATCATGCAGCAGTTCCCTAATCCTGCTCTGTTCACTCAGAGGATAAGCACTAGATACTAACTTTTTAAGGTTCTTTATTTAAAAGCTTCTAGAGGCCCAAGCCCATCTTTAATGCACTTTATTAGTTCATTCCTGAAATCCAAACACCTGACCCACTGAAGCAGGTTACAGATGCCCTTGAACCCTTAATCACATTATGCTCCTCACTTGGTTTATTTCCACTTCTATCAAGAGCAGTAAATCAACAGCTTCCATTATCAACTGAAAATATGTAGTGCCACGCTGGGATCTCAAAGATTCAATTCTCTATACTCTCATTATACTTACTTTATAACATTCATAAGAGTTAGTTCAGTATTTTGTAATTCTCAGCTACCTTTTGATATTTGGTATTTCATTTTAAAGTCCCAGCTTTGGGAGTCTGGTAGCTTCATGAGAAATCACACCCCTAAATGTGAAATAAAGAAAAACTGAGAATATAAATCTTAAAAGTTTTGAAAAAATAGAAGCCAAGTAATCAACAAACATTTACTACTATTTAAAAAAGAAAAGAAAAAGAAAAAATATAGTCTCACATCCCTCTTGATTTAAAATCAGTCTTGTGATGTGAATTGGGGGGGTTCAAACTCTCAACACTAAGAACTGCCCTTTCAATGAATTCACATCCCATGAATTTGGATCCATATTTAAATGCACAATAGAAATTCAAGCCTGAACAGCTAAGTGAATACAGCCACACTGTGAAGAGATAAGCTATAAATGAATAGCGTAATCGTACACTTACAAAATTAACATGTCTAAAGTAATTACTCTATACATGATCCAACTGGAAATGTTTTATATCAACCACAATTTCAAAGAGTATTTATGCCATTCCTTGGCCTTCACAAGATACATTTACAATATGCTGATTACTTACTAAGATACTATCATGCATTTGCAAACCTTTCAAGCATTCTGGTAAAAAAAGAAAAATCCATTTTTGTTCCGCTCCAAAGAGGTTAGCAGATACACTGACTATATTTTTAATGAAAATTCTAATTCCTTCTTTTCCTTGTTAGAGTAAAATCATCCTGGCTAAAGGTATCTATTTGTTTTCTGTGTGTAACAATAAAAACGGATTAAAAATTAAACAGCTGGAGATTGGGAAAGACCAAGTAAACATAATGACAAGTAAGACACATAAGCAAGTGTCCATATTTCAAAAGACTGTAAGGGGGGAAAAAAACCCCACAAAACCAGACATGCTTTGAGAAAGAAGAGTCCAAGAGGAAGTAAAAACCTCTCCCTCTCAGGACCTAAAAGAAACAGCAAGCTTTGCATAACCCATATAGAAGTAATAAAATGCTTCCTGAACTACACAGTTCCCATCTAGTACCAAGAGATAGGAGATCATAATTGGAAAAATAGAATGTGTTGATACACAGATATATTTCTTTCAGCCATGCATAAGGCAGCTGCATATCTATTCAAAATAATGTGCCATTGAATTTCCATCTCAGTAACAGAGGAAGCAGTAATCCAAAGTGTGCCTTTGAGGCCAGGTACATCACATAACCTTCAGATACACAGTTGCCACTCCAGGCCTGGCCTAGCAGAAAGGTTCTTCTGTCCATGCAGTAAAAACACAAGAATTGTCTAGTGACTTAGCAGAGTATCCCTTCTCCTCAAGCAATGGTTTGGGGAGTCAAACCCAAACTCTTACTCAAATCCCCCAGAGTTTTGTTTGAACAAGGCCTGTAGAAGCAGGCCTTTGACATAGTCTAAGTATCCTGTCCTGCTGCGAATTCCCTGCACATGCTGCTATCCTGGACAACTCAAGGAGGAAATACAAACTTCAAAGATTATACAATGTATTAAAACTTAATGAGCACTGCCCCAATATGTGCAAAGCATGCAACACCCCTTACGTTCTGGCTTCAGACTGCAATTTACTAATCAGCTACTGAAGCTGAAGCACCTCAGTCCCAAAGAAGTTACTGATTGATTGGTTAATAAAAGTTTCTACAGAGAGAATTTCACTTCCAAAATGGAAGAAATTAATCTAGTCTGAGATGATGAAATCACTTGCTGAAGCACTTCAGTTCTAAAGTAGTTACTGACTGAGCAGTTAATAAAAGTTTCTATAGAGGAAATTTCACTTCCACAACGGAAGAATCTAATCTCATCTAATCTGATGTGATGTGAAAAAAAACCCAAAAAATCCACAAAAACCCCCTCAACCCCTGCCACCTCCCAAACCAGAAAACAACCCAACATACAAGACAAAATTCACACAAAATCAAAAGACCACAAGCCCCAACTTCTCCCCTCCCAAAAAAACCTTGAACAACAAAACCAAACCAAATACCTGCACTTAATTATTTTCCTTACCTTTAAAATAATATTAAAATAGGTATTCTACTATCAGTGTATTTTATATGCTGGCATATGACTTTGAAATATCTGTTGTCCAAAAGACTGCATAATTATTCATACTTTTTTCAGAGTAAGTTGGAAAACAAACTCTGTGATATAGTATGTATGAAACACCACTCCAAGAGCCTTCAATGGGCCAAGTTACTCCGTGAGCAACGGATAACTCAGGTCAAGTTCAACAGAAGGGATAACTCCCAGGTGAAGTTCATCATGAAATAAAAAGGCTCTGGTTAGTTATCAGCCTGTTTCACATCAGCTGTGGCTACTGGTGGGTAGCAGTTCACACCAGTCACCATGAACTGATGGCACCACAGAAAGCCCAAGGACAGAAGAACTGACTCAAGAGGAACCCCTTGATTGAAATCTGTTGGCAGTACTTTCCATTAGGACACTAGATACACAAGTAACAAAACAGGAAATACGTTTGTACTACTTCTGTGTGTTCTGGCCTGTTTTGTACCCAAAGGCTCTCATTTCTCCAGGTTGTCACAATCTGTCTCCACTTACAAGCTCTCAGTTAATGTCTGTGACTAACACACTATCTTTACCAGGTCCATGGAGAAATCATAATCTGGATAGAAAAGCAATGAGTCTGCGGGAAAGGAAAAAAAATTAAAAAGCCCCATAAAAACCTGAAAACCAACCCAAAACTACATCATGTTGTGAGATGGATGGTTGATTTCAAGGGCACTACCATACTCTTTTCATTCTCAGGAAGAAGCAATGTTTACATTTTTTATTTCACTATAAGAAAAGGTACCAAGCACATAGGTATGGCATAAATACAGTTCAAAGGGGGAAAAAAGCCAAACACACATCATAAACATTCTTGTCACTTATTACTAAAAAGCAGAACATAAACCAGATTTTGCTTTGAATGCCACGGGCACTGTGGGAAGATGAAGACAGCAGTGCAACTATGTAATTAAAAAAAGAAAAAATTATATTCCAGACTAAAAAAATTATACCCAGCAGGACAAAGGTTTCAACATGTGTTCTTCAGGCCCATCTAAGTCATACATAACACAATGTATAAACGTATATACTTGAAGGCAAGGAATAGAAAAAGTTTTGAAAATAACTAGCTAACTACTAAATCAATCCTAAATGAGTAAAATAAAAGTCTGTGTTGCTGCATAGGGAAAAGATAGGGCTGTCTCACTTCAGGATCTGCAACTTTATTCAAAACTTCTGAACATTCATCTGCAGTATTTTCTTCCATTTACATTTCTGCTGTGCTTTTAGTGAAGTAATAAATCACAAAGTTCCACTGGGACAACAGTTTTAGTTCACATCCTTATTGCTTTAGACAACTAAAATCAATCCTTACCGTTAAGAACAATAAAGGCAGCCCTTAGAAGCATTGTGCTAAGTTGTGGAATACAATCTTTTTTAAATAATCACCTTTTCAAATTGGCTTCAACCTACTAGTAATCTCATGTTTTAAAGAAATCCCTCTCTTACAAGCAGCAGCTTGACAGGATTTAACATTTCAGACTCCCTTTACATTGGTTTTGATTAAAAAAATTAATTTTAGACTAAGCTAATGACGTTATTATAACCAGCTTACTCCCAGCATTATGTTGCTTGACAACTCCTTGAAACTATTCCTACACTTTATTCATGACAGAGAAGTCAATAATAATTGAAGGCTTTGTTGATTTTTAATACCATCTCTTAGTCAGGGAAAACACTTTGATGTGTATTCCCAATTTGCCTGTTCAGCTAAAATTTTTCTTCTTTAACAAATTTAGCGTAGATCTTTGTGTCTATTTTTTCCTAGGTTGGGCTGTCAGCTGGAATCTTACAACTGAGTATATGAAAGTTCTTGTTTGAGTATCAGTTATGTGAAGCTATATGCTGCTGAAAT
Organism: Daphoenositta chrysoptera; assembly: GCA_013397915.1. Classification (NCBI taxonomy): domain Eukaryota; kingdom Metazoa; phylum Chordata; class Aves; order Passeriformes; genus Daphoenositta; species Daphoenositta chrysoptera. The sequence goes on from VZRO01002610.1 coordinate 55,951, forward strand.
GTTAGATCCATGATTTTTATATATATAAAGTCATAGCCTGCGACAAGAGTTATGGCTCTTAATTTAAGAAGTAACAGGCCTCAGATATAATACAGCTCTTTGAAAATTTCAGTTGAAAATTATAAGCAGAAGAACATTACACAAAATGCAAATGAAACACAAGAATAAATTAGTGTCACTTCTACATGTTTTTTCCTCTATTCTTCCTTGTTCTAACTGGACCAAAGTAAAAAACCAAAAGCTAGAAAGACATTTTAAAGGTTTTCTTGCAGATACCAATACAATTAGAGAGAACATACTAGTAAATTTTAGAACAGCTGAAATATTAGCAATCACTTCCTTCTGCATAATCATCACAGACAGTCCACACATCAGATTCATCCAGTAAGTTTATTCAACTTTAATATAGATGCTTTAGCCTAGTCTCTGCTGTTTCCAAATGCAGTTTCCATTGCTTGAAAAATATAGTATGAACACAAACCACTATAACATACTCCTTGCAAACTGACTATATCTAAGTATAAACCTGACACGGTTCCTGAATTACAGCTCAAACATTTAGAAAACATTGTGCATTATAGCCAGTCCAAATCAAATGGAGTGATCACCCTGGAGGTAAATCTTACTGATTTTCAACTAAAAGAAATGAATCTGTAGGCAACTAGGAGTCATACCAAAGGTAGCATAGGCTCATAATGGGGATTTTTCAACAACTTAATCAAGATGCAATACCAAAGACAGCAGTGATATGCTAGGACATCCTCTTATGCCTATAATAGTGGAATTTCATACTAGAAAAATAAGAGTTTAATTTATTAAACAATAAGATTAGGATAGTACTCACCCTCAGACAAGGTTAGTGGCACTGGACCTCCTCAAACACTGCCTCTGCCAAATGGGTTTTCGTGGACCTCAGCTACCACAAGCCCAGTAACCACTTCACTTCCAGCTCAGGGTCCCAAGACAAAGGCATGTACTGTGCACCTAAGTGAGAGTTTTCAGGATTGCCAGCACTATTCAAATCCCAGGTGTAGCCAATGCTCAGTGCAGCACTCCCAGGCAAGACACACCAGGTGAAAACCAGTACAGAGAGGTGGTGATACACAGGTTCCTCACGGCTGAACCAAGGATACAGCAACACAGCCTCTGAGAAACAGTGACTTCACTTCTACATGAGGACTTACATGTAACTTATATGTTTTCATTACTGTTTATACAAATTGCTTGTGCATACATATTTCTTGTGGTGGTTTTTTTTCCTAGCCAAGTCTGGCCCTTATTTTCAACTCACGTGTTATAAAAATTTTGTTATATAAAATAAAATGACACTATGTCCCAAATAGGAAATTGATGACATTTTGTACATTAACACACTTTGATACAAGACCCCCTCAAATCACGAGGCTGTTCATATTACCCAATCTATCACTGCATGCATGCATACACACATGGTCAGCAGATCATACAGTGCAGCTCTATCAGCTCCCTAAATACTCTTTTTCCTGTGGTTAATAGAAATATACTTTCCCAATCATCAGGTACAAATACACATTTTTGTATTTGCCATGTCCTATAACTGGTAGATAGACAAGTTGAATCCATATTCCAGACTGAGAATCATTGTCACTATTAGTTCGAAGTCATGGGAAAAAAAGAATATTTCTCTCTTTATACCTGTAGAGAAAAAAAAAATGCTTTCAAGGTATAGGGGTGATCCTAGGGGCCTAAAAGTTTGAAAACATCCCTTACCATAGTTTGCTTCCAAACCTAGCAATCTGTTTCCTTACTCTTCCCTGTAGGCCAATGTCTGATTTTTTGAGAGACTATGGATCTACTCTTCCAAAAGTCACAACCTCTGCTTCAAAATCTAACGGATGTTCCCATCTGTTCCTTATTTCACATGCTGTAATAAGACACTGCAGGCAGCCTGTGAAGTATATAACAAACACCCCAGTCTGCATATTCCATTCCCTGCTACACTAAGAGGAGACCTCAGTCCACAAAAGGAGTAAGTATGCGTGCTAAGTATGACTTGCAAGAAAACAGATTTTAGAGGTCAGACCCTAGAAACTAAAATTCAGAGGGATCTTCTTTCAAATAAGTGGGATAGACTGCTTGTTTATGGCTTAAATGATATGCTGTTGGGTTTTTGTTCTCTACAAAATTCCAGTTTCCTCTCAGACATTGATTAACTTCCTACAGTAGCAAAAGACTCAGAGCAAACTGTCCCCTGGGTCTACCCTCTCTAAGATATGAGTCTACATAGTACTGAACTATCATAGCACAAATCCTTATGCAGTGCTATTTTCCTATTCCAAGCCACAGCATGATCTATAAACACACTGCAATAAGGAACAAATAGGTAGCCTTTCCCACCTCAAAGTAAGCTGTGGGGAAAGGCAATTATTCCTTGTGATTGAGCAGCTTCCTGTATATGGATGCGCGAGCTTTCATTTATTACCTACTTGGTTACTGGCAAAAGGTTGCAAAGGAAAAGGTTCTTCTAATGGGATTTTTTTCTGATAAAGGAATTAAAATAACATGGAGACAATTTAAATCACAAACAATGGCACTTCCCAGTCTTCCTCTCTACATAAGACAACACCTTATACAGCTAAAAGTTCCAGAGGAATTGTTTGGGATGGATTTCAACCCTTTTGTGTTGTCTACTCCCTTCTAAGTAATATGAACAAAGGGCAGAAGCCTGTGCAATCAAGGCAGAGTAAGGCTTTAAGTAACATGATTTTAATATTCATTAGGTTTTAACTGCTCAGTGACTATTTATGAAATCTTCTATTACATCAAGATAACAGGCTTAACAGAAAGTCAAATAATCTGAAACTTACCACTTTTACATCAGCAGAAACACTTTGGAGCTATATTTAGAATCTATCCTGATAGCTGGGTTGAAATGATCTGCCGATCCTGACATTGTATCAAATACTAATTACATCCAGAGTTCATGGAGGACAGTTGTAAAGAGAATGAATTTGTTGCAGAAATAAAAACCATGTACTAAAGCTTTAGTCTGAAATGCATTTTTCATCACAATACATTGCAAAGATCCCTGCTAAGTCCAAATGAAAATGGGGTTTTCCTCAACTCAGAATCATCAAAAGTTCTTAAATATTTCATTGGCTTGAAGAGTGCTACACAGGCTTTATACTCGTTTACCTCATATGTGAACAATTTTCCAACAGGAGAGAAGGAAAAAGGCCACTCCAATGTTCCTTCCATCTCCACAACATGTACAAGCTGAGCTGTGGTCAGTTCTTCTCTTTTGGAAAGGACTTTTTTCTTGGTCGCTCTTTGTTGCGCGAGGGAAGGATACTTTCCAAGAAAGGGAACGTGCCAAACTAATTAAAACAAGATATATTGTATAAGTAACTATAGATCAGTGTCTGCTGAAGTGCTCTCTCAACTGGTTCTTCTTGTGAAGCACTTCCATTTAACTTATTTAAAATATAAACACATCAGAAAAAATAGTGCTACAAAACATTAGTTATAAGACATTTTCTTACTTGGGTAAATTATCTTCTGCATGATACAGAACCAGTCAGCATCTCATATTGGAGCTTGGGAAGACAAGACGTCATAAAGGTTCCTGGACACTTTCAAGTGCTTGTGTGCACCACTGTCCTCTGCTGGAAGAAATCAGTCTCACTGACGTGTTTGTGACTGATCGGCTTCTGTTGGCAGTCGCTGACATAGCGCAAAGATTACATAAGCAGCAGCTCATGTTCATTCCCATTTAAGCTCCAAAGGCCTGTGGCTTGGGATGGAAGATCGTTAATTCTATTACCTGTGCAATGTAGCTGCATAAACATTAAAGATGTTTTCGTATGCCCTGGACAAGACTCTTTATTACCATCTTACATACCATCCCCAGGCCATGCTGAGACTGAACCTTGCTGCTCCACTTATGAGAAGTTACGCTCCAAGTTCTCAGGCGCGTGGTACAGCACCATTTGATGTCCAAGGCTTGCAAAGGGCCGCCGATAAAACAGCAGCTGGTTTTGTGTCAGCGTGAGCCCAGGGGAAAACCACATACAACCCATTTTGAGGACCTGAGCCACCGGAGGCGTTTTAAACAACAGCTAACAGGCAATCCCTACCCCTTGCTCCCGCATTCCCGGGATAAGCTGGGGACTTGGGGACGCAGACATTGCCGAGGGGCGGGAGCGGGACCACCGCGAGCGGCCTGACGGGAGTTGTAGTCTGTCCGCACAGCCCACCCTCCGCGTAGCTATCCTGGACTGCATTTCCCAGGAGGCGCAGCGAGCGCCTGGCAGCCGCCGGCAGAGCAATGGCGGTCGCGGCAGCCATGGCGGTGCGGGGGTGTGGAGGGGTCTGGCGTCGGGCGCGGCAGCGCGGCGCGGGGGCGCCGGGGCCCGGGTCCGGTCCTGGTCCTGGTCCTTTCCCCCGCGGGCAGAGGGCTGTCGCCTGTAACGCGAGAGGTGGGGCGGTGCCGGCGAGGAAGAGCGGGTACGGTGCCGGGACGGCGCGGGAGAGGCGTCGGTGGAGCTGATTCTGCCCTGGGGCATCCCGCCCTCGGGACGGAGCCGCGTCTGGGGCTCCGGGCTTGGGCACGGGAGCGGCGGTGACAGCGGCGGGGTCCGGTGTAAATTCCGGGTTCTGAGCGGTGTAGGGCATGCACAGCTTGCTGGCAGCTGGCAGTTTATCTCGCACCCTCCCCAAAGCGCACACGGTAATTGCCGCGGCAGTGGGGCCGTGTGCCGAGAATGAACAGCGAGGGCTGCACCAGCTTTCATGGGCGTGTTTTCAAGGGTTATTCTAGTCCAAAACAGGCTTTCTCTTCCAGTGGAGTATTGTGAGGTTTGGGCAGTGTGCCTGAAACAGGGCATTTTATTTCTGCTGCAACTGAAAGTCACTGAACAAGTTCTGTTCTCTGGAGTTTCTCTCTGTACAGCTGATTACTTCAAGAAAGTTGTGCAGACACCGGCAGAAGCATGCTGCTGATTCTTTAGAGACACAGATAAACATAGTCCTTGAACAAACATGGCAAGAAGCTCCAGGTGCCACATCCGTGTTAGCGGGATTGAAGGACTGACTGCTGCACGTACCTTTTTCTCTGAGTGTCAGCCAACACACTGATTAAGTAAAGCCTGGTGTAATTTTTAATGCCATGATATGACAGAAAGGCATTTCTGAAGAATACAGGAAACAATAGAATAAATTTGCCTCCAAAATGTAAAAGAAAGACCACATTATTTGTTAAACCTTGAGGCATCTATATGATTTGTTGAAAATATCAAATAATTACACTATTTCAGTATAAGTAAAATTACTAGCTCATTTAAACATCTGAACCTTAATCTTTTATGATAATATTCTTCTTCCTAAAGCATCAATGTAAGTGGCATCTGCATCACTAGTGTGGTGTTTGTAGAGTTGTCCTCAGCTGTTGGAGGGCAGATGGAGGACTAAAATCTTGGCAATAGACAATGTTCACCTTTGGAAGGAACTCTGTACGTGATATACTTGTTTGATATGTTTCCACAGCTTGTTTATCTCCTATAGCTATCTGGGTACTCATACTGCTGAAGTATTCTGCCATAGATATGTGATTCCCTCAGTGAAATATTATTTGTGCCACTTCATTTTGTTCAAGGCCAGACACTTAACAGAAACTGTCAAGCAATACATACTGTAAAGGTGACCTTTTTCTCTTGTCCATATAAAGGTTATGGATGTGAGAATTGCAGTTACTTTTTAGATGATATGGAGAAGCTTTATTCTGTGGAATACATTCAGTGAACAGTAGCTCTCTAGTTGAAATGATGATTTCTCTATTACCAGATTACTAATGTTTATGCTAATATTCTACTAATGCTGCTCTGGAGAGCTATCTTTCCCAGCATGCAAGTGTCTGTCTGACAAAGAATACATAATTGATTATGCCACCTGTCTGCTGGAGATTTATCAAACTACCTGAGAAGTAATTCATATTTATGATGATTCAGGGATTTTCACAAGGCAGCAAATTAGGGTTCATCCAGCATGCAAGTGTGCCTCATTAATTTCTCTGAGATTTCTTGTGTAAGGAAAAGTTAAAAGTTTCAAACCATTACATTTTTATTACATTCTTTTTTGCATATAATGAACACTGCCATATAGTCCCTGTAGCCTCTGTTGTCCAGTATCACAGCACAACCTTTTCCATTACAGTGTAGATGTATTTGCACATTGTTTACAATGTCTTTACAATTACAATTTAATTTTTGTTAATAAATTAAGCATTCTTAGTTCTTCTGTTTCTGGCTGTTGATGGTTTTTAACATCATCTGTATTTAAATTGTTTCTCCCTTCTCTTTCTTTTTCAGCATTGCTCCATGGATACCAGTTGTGGGTCTGGAAATTCATGCACAGATCAGTTCCAACTCAAAACTCTTCTCTGGTTCCCAAGTCCAGTTTGCAGGACCTCCCAACTCTTTGGTGTCTTTCTTTGATGCCTCTTTACCAGGAACTTTACCAGTAAGTTAAGCTACAATTTCATTTATGTCAGGATTAATGTCAGACAACTTTGTGTATGTTTCTAATATTTTATTCTTCCCAGGATTTGACTATAGTCATATATATGACTACTTTTCCTTCTTCTGATTTCTACCTTTCCTTGTTCTGATTTCTGTTTGTTTCATAACAGGAGATGCCTAGTACTGTTTCTTTTCAATTTCCTCACTCCCTAGTTATTGCCTCAGATACTTTTTATCCCCTGCAAAGGAAAAAATCAGGATTGTCTCTTCAACATAGTGAAAGGGTTATGGTATTTCTTTGAGGCCAGAGTGAGTGTGTTTGGTTAGTATGCCACACAGGAAATTCCTTAAATATGAGAGATGCTTAAAGCTCAGTGAGAGAAGAACATTTTATATTTCCAAGTGGCCATTTGATGTTATTTTGCCACATGTTTGTTTATGTAGCTGTCATTTGCCATTGGGAATGTCTCACTGTGGATTTACTTTGCTTCCTGAGCAGAAGGTCTCCAATTTAGGAAAGTGTCTGCCATTCCTATTTCCAGAGCAAAGCAATTATTGAAAAAAAAAAAAGTAATCTGTGTGAGACATTGTGGATTAATAGGTCAGAATAACTAGCTATCACTTAGCAATAAGGTTTATTAGTGGAAATATAATAAGTGTTTGAATTCACAGCTTAATTATAACTGTGATGGCTATGACAGTACTGCTGTAGAATTCTCTGAGAATCTTAACAAGTTTATTACAAAAATAAAAGCTAAAAAATTATAACATAGCTCTTAAAATACAGTGAAAATAAATATTGAATAGACTTAGCATTGCCATATGCAACAAGTGTGCAGGGACTGTAATGGGGCCTAATTATTTAATGCAGAAGCATTTCACTGACTGTATTCAATAAAGTGCAGGTTTGAATTCCAGCTACAAAAATGTATTTTTTAGTCTAGTTGAAGCTTTTTATCACCATAAAACAGCCTCAAATAATCTTCTAAAATTGCGAATTAACTTGTGGCTGGATTTCTAAGGTCTTGATATATGTCATGATCCTTAAAAAGAGAAATTACTTTATTATTATTTTAGTTTTATTTCTGTATTTGCAAAGGTACTGAAAACTAAGGAAGTGAAGTTTAGATGCTAATAAAATTGGGACTTCACTCTGGTTGCAGTGGCAATTCAGAGCTGAGTTTCAGATCTAACTATATGGAAATTCTGAAAACTTCATGGAGATAATGGGAATCTTATGCAATCATTTGGTTTTAGAAGAGTCTAGCTAGGCTTAAAGACAAAATTAGCTCCTTTCATTTAGGAGCAGGGCGAGGTTAGGTAGTCACAAAATCCAAAAGAGTTCAAAATTCTGGTTTTAGACCTTCTCCTTAACCTTCTGTTAATGCAGAGAAATTCTCTTAAATTGTCTAATGCTACTTCAGTCAAGTAGAAAAGCTGTTCTTGAGTGAACAAAAATGAGTATTTATGAGGAGTTTAATTTTTCCGTATGTTACTGTTTATCAATGGTGAATGTGTGTGTGTGCGTGTCTTTTTTCTTTATTAATGAGGCTTTAAAACAAGGCTTGGTATGACCTTTGTGAGAAGACCCCAGTACATGTGGGCTTTGATGGAGAATATAACTGCACCTGAGAAGAAAAAAATCCAGAATGGTTAGGTTAATTTTAAAGTAGTGATGCTATGCTGGGTTCTACCAGCTGTTTTTATCTATACAAAGTGAAGAAAGATTTTTCTTATTGTAGTGCTGGTGAAAAGAGAGTTGAAAGTGGATGTTACAAAATACATGTTCCTGCATGTTAGAATGTGATGCAAAATCCAGTCAGTAGCCATAGTTTTATTTTCCCATTGTACTTGCTGCACAGGAATTAATGTGAGAGACCAGCATTTGTTCTGGAATCAGTTGGGCTTGTTTTCTATATGTAAATTTGCACATGGCAATAGTATCTGAAGCAGAATTGGATTTTGGTAAATTTTGAAAGATGGAATGTCATTTTTGAAAATGCAAAATGTTTGTAGAATAAACCCAAACAAACAAAAGCCATTCTAACAAATATTAGGTTATTGCCTAATAAGACTACTTAGAAGGTAAATATTCGGCCTTTCCTTTGGACTCCATTTTGTTGAGAAATGAAAAAAATAGCAGCAAAGTTTTTACAGAATAGTTGTGCTGTCTTTAGAAGAGAATGATGGCTGTTTTAAACTGAGAGCCATAGGGATAGTTTTCAGTGTCACGGGTATTTAAATTTACTGTGTGACAACGAGGTGGTTGTGATAGAGAGCTCTGCTAGTATTTGCTCCTTCACAATGGGACCAGAAATGATGGTGCTAAAGGGAGCTTTTCAGGCTGCTGTGCATTTCTGGGTCACCAGTAAGTGTTGGTGTGAGCCTTTGCTGTGCTCTGCACAGAAGAGGTGGAACTAGAAGAATGTGTTTAAGCCCTCCTCGATCTTTCTTCTTTGTATTTGCTTCCTGTAAGGTTAATACAGCTTATTTTATGCTTCTGCTGCAAGTAGGCCTTGGGAGGGTTATCACAGTAGAAGTGGCATAGCCATTTCACTGTGTTGTTCTCATAGAGTGCCTCGGAGAGACAGCTACAGGCAAGAAGAGCTATGCAGGTGCCCTCCTATTTGGCATGAGATGGAAAAAATTAATTATATTGTCACAGAATTACGGGATGGTTTGAGTGCCAGGGAAGTTAAAGAGCATCTGGTTCCAGCCCGCCTGCCATGGGCAGGGACACCTTCCACTAGACCAGGCTGCTCAGAGCTCCATCCAGCCTGGCCTTGAACACTTCCAGGGATGAGGCATCCACAACTTCTCTGGGCAGCCTGTGCCAGTGCCTCAACACCCTCAGAGTAAAGAATTTCTTTGTAACATCTAATCTAAACCTGCCCTGTGTCAATTTAAAACCATGTCTTATCATTACAGGCCCTTGTAAAATGTTCCTCTCGCTCTCCTGTAGGCCCTGTTTAGATACTGGAAAATGCTGTAAGGTCTCTCCAGAGTTTTCTCAATGCTGAACAACCCCAACTCTCTCAGCCTGTCTCCATAGGAGATGTGTTCCAGCCTTCTGATCTTCATGGCCCTCGTCTGACCCTCTCCAATAGTTGTCACTCTTATGTTGGGGGTCCCAGAACTGGATGCAGCACTCCAGGTGGGAACTCACAAGAGTGGAATAGAGGGGCAGAGTCACCTCCCTTGACCTGCTGCCCATGGGGCTTTGGATGTAGACCAGAACATGTTTTGCTTTCTGGGCTACAGGTGTGCTTTCCTGGCTGATGCTGAGCATCTCCTCAACCAACACCCGCAAGTCCTTCTCCTTGAGGCTGCTCTCAATCCATTCTCTGCCCAGCCTGTATTGGTGCTTGGGATTACCCTGATCCAGGTGCAGGACTTTACAGTTGACCTTGTTGAACTTCATGAGGTTTGCACACGCCCACCTCTCAAGCCTGTCCAGATCACTCTGGATGGCATCCATGCGCTCCAGTGTGTTGACCACACCACACAGCTTGTTGTCATCAGTGGACTTGCTGAGAATGCACCTGATCCCACTGTCCCTGTCACTGACAAAGATATTAAACAGCTCCAGTCCCAGTAGTGACCCCTGAACACCACTCGTCACTGGTCTCCACTTATGTTGCAGTGTGTTATGGCCGCTTCCACGGCCAGCAATATCATACCCCCATAATTGGCCACTGCCATCTCCCTGCTTTTTCCCCTGTGTTTGGTTTCTCCCTCAGGAGGGATCTCTCCCCTCCCATGGTATTCCTGATTGGTTCGTACCCTTGCCTGCCTGAATTCAAACCCCACATCTCTGCATCATTGGCTGTATCATATTCTCCCCTCCCACTCCATTAGGGATAAAATACCTGGGTAACAGCCCCTTGGGGCTTCTCCACGCGATCCTGGCGCCCTTATAAATCCTCTCCTGTTTACCACGAGAAGCCCCTCCACCTTGTCCCTACCTTCCGGTGCGCCTGTACCACCAGTGGGTCTGGTGAACCCGAACTGGAACTTTGCCGACCCTCCCACGCACGTGAGCAGCCTCCGCCATCCTTTCCCGTCTGGGCGGGTGTCTGGCACTGGTGGACACCTAGCTAGCCGGACAGCCAGTGCCGTGGCACACTTGGGCATCAACTGTTGACTGCAGCTCTTTTAGCGCCACCATCCAGCCAATTCCTTGTCCACTGAGTTGTCCATCTGCCAAATCCACGTCTCTCCAGTGTAGAGACAATGATGTCTTGTGAGACAGTGTCAAATGCTTTGCACAAGTGTGAGTAGATGATGTTAGTTGCTCTTCTTATCCACCAACTCTATAACCCTTTTGTAGAAGGCCACCAAATTTGTCAGGCACAATTTGCCCTTACTGAAGTTCTGTTGGCTGTCAATAACCACCTAATTATTTTCCATGTGGCATAGTTTTCATCTCCTCTATGATCTTGCCAGGCACTGAAGTAAGACTGGACAGCTGAGACTGACTCACGTCAAACCTTTGATTAAAAAAGGAGGTTTGGCAATAGCAGGACTGGATGGTGCATCCCATGCTACTTGGCACAATTTTTTTGCACTGTGGTGATGAAGCCCCTCACCACTAGACGTGATAGCATCTTACTGAAATTACTACAACGCTCTCCTTTCTTTGGGACTGCATCTGACTATATACATTTCATTTCATGTAATGAAATTTGCAAAAGCCTGGGATTTTTACCTTCTGAATGGACTTGGCAATGATCTTGATTTGGTATCTTCAGAAGACCTATTATAAAGGAAGTATTATTCTGTACATGGTAGCAAATAGTGCATTACACCTGCAGACTGGACTAAAATTCTTCTGAGGATCCATAAAGGTGGTTGCCCTCCCAATCTGATTTAGCCCCTGAAAATTCTGAGAGGCTTTATAAAGGTTTTTAAAGCTAAAACTATGCTCACTGAAAAAGAATCCATGATTATCTATTTTTGTGATGGTGGTGACTGACTAAAAGTTAATTATAGCTCAGCCACAGAAATAAGATAGCAGCTAAAACCTGAAACCTTTCTGTCGTGCTTAGTCTTTGTCGCACATTTTACATTTATCTCCTGCATGAGTGAAGTAAAACCATGATCCTGTTGTAGGCAATCCTTTGTAGGCAAGTATATAAAGAAATAATCTAATATTTATATAACCAAGGTTTAAATTAATAAGATTTGAATGAATATTAGCCCTACAGTCTTAAATATTTTGAATTTTTTGATATCTTCTCATGCATTTGAATTTCATTCTCCTTGTAGTGTGAACAGCATCTGTTTTATCTTTTTTTTTACAACTGACTTTTCAGAAACACTTGGTAATGATCAAACTCTTTTTCCAATGAAGAAAAGTTAAGTACCTTCTGACCTCAGAAGAAACAGAGTCAGATCTGTGTTGAGCGCTCCTGTAGAGTGTCATGTGAGATGCATGGTTTTATCTGAACATATAATTTTTTCCTTTTCCCTCTGTAAACAGTGTAGAAGGGCACATTTTAGTCCTGCTTTATCTTCTCTCACTTGTATAATGACAGTTTGGCAACCAGATCACTTCTTTTCATGGAAAAGAGCAGTGCTAGAGTAGCTTTAGCCCTTGTTGCTTCTGGCATTGCACCTCTGGCACCTTCAGCTCCAGGCTCAGACTTGTCCGGAGCTGGCAGATGCCGGCGCAGAACTGCGCAGTCGCTGAGAGCACGTCTATCAGGCTGTTGCCTTGCAGTGCTGGGCTACTGAGGGGGCTGCCCAGGCACCTGACAGGGCTAATACCCAGTTGGGGATTATAGAGGGTGTTTCCATCTGTTCTTGGCAGTGGCAGGTACCCAGTGTTCTTCCAGATGTTTTGGGTGATGGATTATCAGACTTAAATAACATCTACAATTCATCAGAATATACGGGATTTATCTGATGTGTTTCCTTTCAAAGGCTCTGAGAGGTTTGTGTGAAATTTTGGTGGATCTGTCTGTCAGCTATTCATACTGGAACAGAAACAGCATTTGAGACCAGAATTAATACTTTACAGCTCGAAACTATATTTTTTTGATATCCTGTGCCTGTTAAATCTGGTGATTGCAACAGCTGCTTTACCAACTTGTGATTTCAGTTTTGTTTTGACATTCCTGCTGGCATGCATGTGAATTTACTCCCTTCTTGTACTACTTGGTTTTGAAAAAAAACCTGCTACTTAGCTTGACTTTTGATAATTGATTGCATGCACTTTTCATGGGGAACTGAACAATCTTCTGATTATTGTATGGATGTTTTTTTAGCTTCCATTACATAAATTTTCTTCTTTTCTTTGAAACCATATGATGGCTAGGTTTTGTATCCAAGAGCTCTTCTCTAAAAATAAATCAGTGGCAATGAAAAAAGTGAGTTCATGCTTGTTTTAAACCATTTACCTATGTCTAAGTTCACTTAAAATCCTCATTACTTATTTTACTAAAACTTTAGTAACTGTACTTAGGAGAAAAAAGAAGACTTCTTTTATTTTAGAATTTGATGGTACCTTTCTGTTGCAGTCCTTTCTTTCCTGATAATATTTGGGTTTGCAGCATGCATTGTATGGTCAGTGCTTAAGAGTCTTTTCTTGCTCACACAGTCCCAGCTTGCTGGGCTTGCAGTCCGGAAAGCTTCTGTAAAGAAAATCTCACATAATTTAGAAAAAGAGTAGAGGACTGAATTAGGCTTTTAAACCATTGCTCCCTGAGGATGCCTTTGTGGTTCATAGACCTTTAAATGTCCAAGTTCATGGTGAATTAAAGCCTGCCTACAGAATTTCTAACTATTAATTAGTTCAAACCTGTTGTACTGGTCAGAAGAGGTCTTTGAAAGATGAGTGATGCTGGCTTCAGGTGACTTTCTGGACTGGGTTATGGTGTAGATTGTTTCTCATTCTATTTCTTTGCATTCCATAGGATCATTCACAGCCCCGGGGTTACCTGTGGAACCAAACTCCTTCACTGGGGTCTGAGAAATGTCATACTTCCTCCATTTCTGCAGTTGCTTAGGTCAACTTTATATCATACTTAGGCCATTTTTTCTGGAGACGTCTCTGCTCTTGTGTATTGAAGTATTTGGTGACATTTGTTGCTCCTCTGTCAAGCTTTGAAGGAATCCCTTGTAACATTTTCTCTCACTTTTTGCTATGTCTCATATGTGTGTATTTCTGACACTCATTCTGGGTGTTTAATTTTTTTTGTCAAGGCTAACAATTCGGGTGGGGCTGTCTCCTTAGCACCTTAGTAACTGTTGAGCTCTCTCTGTTCTTGTTGGCTTTACTGTTCATCCTTAACAAGTCACTCTGGCTGATGCAAACTTGCCACTTAAAATGGCATTGAGTTGATAAAACATCTTGTTATCACCTATTTCAGTAGATCCTTCGATCTATCATTGATGTTGTCTGTGTATTTTCTCTTGCCTCCTTTTGTGTTGTTTCTTTTTAATCGCTTTACCTTTTGCTTTACACAGGTATTTTTCTACTCCTTAGTGGGAGAGCAGGAATTGATAGTATCTTGTTTCCTTTCTTTCACACAGTCCTGTTACTGCAGTTATTGTGCCATCTTTGACTCTTTTGGACAGCACAATCACTACGTGGCATGTTGGTGTCCCTCCTTTCTGAATTCAGGTGGAAATTGCTGCTGAGATGCATGTTATCTTTTTGCAGTAGCTTTTCTCAGTGGGCTGGGAATTTCTTTAAGTTGAACCTGAGGGGGAATTTTTGTTGCAAATGTCTATTACCTCTGTTACCAGTCACTATAGGTGCTCTGGTATCCTTAAGTGTTTGATTTGATTTAGTTTTTTCACAGTATGTAGACAGTCTGGTTCCAGGTGACTCCATTTGAGGAAATCAAAGGTGGTATGTTGTATATATCTGTATGTAAGCAGTGCTCTCTTAAGCAGAAGTTTCATGGTTCTACCAATTTCTTAGCATTTAACTTTGCAAATGGAGATCTTGCTACCATTCTTCTTAACAATTGTTTCTTTGAAGAGTTTATCTTTAAAAGGTGTTTAGGGAAGCATTGTCCGACAGTAATGACAGGTAATTGTCGACTGGATCTTTGTTCTCTTCATGGTTGGTTGTCTGGTGTGTAATGTTGCATAACTATCAAGTTTATGTATTTTGTTTGAAACTTATCTTGGTGCAATTAGGCTGTAATTGGTTACTGAGGTAAAATTAATTTCTTTGTGTTCTCTCGATTATCAGTCACCTTGTCTCCTTAAATATGACTGATTTTGAGAGGATTATGTAAACTTCTGCAAGTGATGTTTACTAGTTACATATGCAGATTTTGCCACAAGGATCATTGTTTTCTATACAGAAATGCTGGTTTTGCAACTTGCTGCCAAGTTCTGCCACATTTTCCTCAAAAAAATTTTCGGCTTGTAGAGGGTTTTTATGGGTATATTAGCAAGCGTATGAAGAGGAAATGATCAATTTAGTCTCCCCATTGATCTCAGATTTATTTGGGCTGCTGCTCTTCAGATACTTGTGACACTTCATATTCATTTTGGGATGTTTGATGAAATGAGGAGAAGATGGGGGAGTCATGGGGTAGAGAGTTTAGGGGTCAATGCTTAAGTAAAACAAACTAGGGATATTATTTAAAGGAAATTAGTCTCTGTTGGTTCTGCTGTTCTAGAACAACTTAGTTAAAAGCAAATAATTTCAGTTTGCTCTCTTATAATTTCTCTCAAATAGTTTCTTAATAGCTCTTTGCAAGACTTGTTGCATTATGTCACCTATTGTTTTCCTGAATTAGTATAATCCTTTATCTATGTGTAAAAGACCACTTCTGGTTTACTCCCAATTTGTATATTGTGCTCTCTTAAGAGATCTGGGTCAGCCTGCAATGAAAGACGGCTGAGGAACAAATAAGCATGTTTTGGGAGACAGCAGCTGGAAAAAAAGGAATGAAGGAGTCGGAGCAAAGGGCTGAGAGTTCAGTGTGTGTTTAGTGTGGGCTTTCAGACACACTAAGATTGCAAAAAGAAGCAGAGAGCAGATAGCCAAGACTTAGAAATAATAGAAAATGACAGTAAATGGGTATCAAAGGTCAGAAGTTTTGTTACAACTCAGAAAACCACAGAGCTGGCTCTCACCAAGGCTACGAGCAAAGGACCATCTGCAAGGAGAAACAGGGCAGGGGTTTGTTTACAAACTATTTTGTCCTAAATGCTCTGAAGTGTCTCCATTTAAGAAACTGAACAATCTGTGTTATGTTGAAGAAGGCAGATGATACTCACATTCAAAAGCTTTTTTTCTGTAACTCAGAGTAGGAAGAAAGGTCTGAGACAGTTCTCCTCAAACCTCTTGTTGCCTTTGGATTTGATCGTAGTCTGTAACTAAAGTTTTCGCCATTGCTCAGTCTCCTCCCTCCAGCAGAAGTAAAATTGTTATCACTGGATCTTCCTATATTAAACGTGCCCAGGATCAGAGAGCATTAGCAGTGATTTAAATTTCATCTGACATAAGAGAGGGAGCATCCTTATGACAGGTCAAAAAACACCATGTGGCAGATGTAGAAGACTGATGTCAACAAGGAGAGCATGGATGTTAGAGAGGTACTGGATTTCTTTATGGGAGCACCACATAAGCATAGCACAGCATTTCATTATGGATATCATGAACCACTGTATCAGCATTGTATTGTCCTGTCTTCTCTGTGGGTTCTCCTGCTTGGAAGTGGTTCTGCAGGGTAGAACTTTATTTGGTTTTAGATGCTGCTGATGGGATCAGAGATATCAAGATCACTGGATTGGCTGCTTCCCTACCACCACAGAAAAGAGATTTTTTCTGTTGAGACCATTGAGCACTTTGCCCACACAGTGGTCTGAATGGATTTTTCCTTCTGTATTTCTTTTAGGAACTCCTGTTGGGCTGAGAAAGTCTGTCATTATTGAAATATCTTTGTATCTGGTGTTACCTTCTGTTTTTCCTGCTCCCGGGGGTCAGCATTTCTCCCTACTGTTGCTGCATTTTTCTCATCATCACTGACACTGGAAGATCCTCCATCCTAAGCCTGTTGGTACAAGCTTTCAGGCTAGCTCTTCAGCTTTGAAAAAGTGTGCCCTCTTATTGTTTTGAGTACACCTCAAGTAGTGTGTTTGGGAGCAGAGTACTTCTTGATGTCAGAACTGTGTGGTTTTAAAATAGGACTGGAATCAATGTGTGCTGCATCACCACAAGCCAACTTTGCCACTAGACAAGGTTAGCAGTAATATGTTTTGTATAGCAATGTATAGCTTTGGTCCCAGACTGTGGAAAGGTAAAGTTACAAAGTGCATTAGGTATGTTTAATGCCCCTCATCGCCTTTGCTGTTTCAGGTTCTGAGTTGCCACTTTGTTCTCTTAAGCTGGAATCTCTTCCGATAAAGCTAGGATCTCAATTTAAAATGTCTGGTGCTTCTTCCCCTTCTGTCTTGTCCCTTTCCTTAGGGATAAGAACATAACGCTCATACTGGGAGAACAAACATGCTGTGAAGCAGATGCTGGACTAAGTGCAGAGGACACTAAACTGAAGCTTTTAAAATTTTCCCTGAAATTTGAGACCTCAGGTTTTGGAATGTGGGTTTTTTTAACACCTAAAAAATGACAGGACTTTAGTTGTCTTGTTTCTTAAATTTTTACTGTATTTTTTGGGGGATGGAGTATGATTGTAACCTATTGAAATCAATGGCTCATATGGGGAATGGTCAGCTCTTGATTTTTTGTATGTACATTGTGTACATGGACAGCTACAGTTGGTCCCTTCTCCATGTGTGTGGGAGGATGCCAAGGCAGAATGCTGCAGAGCAGTAAGTACTCATCTACAGTGTCAGACTGAACAGCCACAATTACACTGGGACTAAGTATATATAAGAGTATTTTATTTTGAAGTTTAACTTATGATTGCACTTCAAAGAACCATATAGTGCAGCAATTTGGTACTTTTAGCACAGGTAGAATAGTAAGACTGAGTATATCCATTAGCAGAACTAAATAAAAATCAGAGTGAGATGCAATAGGAGTACTTGAAAATGTGATTAGCTATAGCTGTTGAGGTTTCTAAAGATTAGTGTCTGGTCTACAGAGAGCTGGCTGAGTACCATGTACTACTTCCTTCTTTCAGATGTTATTTTGAATGAAAAGGAGGTAAAATTAAATGTTTCTTAGATAAACAGTCCTGTAGTTAATCTGATTAATGCTGATTTTTTCATGATTGTATGTAGGACTGAAAGTCTTAAGATAGCCAATGAATATTAAATCTACTTTATTAAAATGTGTGACTTAGAATCAAAAACTTCAAAAATTTCCAGGAAATTATTTTGATTTTACTGTTTTTAGGACAAGGAATATTTTCTTCTGTAAGATAGGCTTCCTAGGTGCAAATGTTATTAGAGAGATTACTGATTTTTTGTAAAAGGTAGAAAAAATAAACTTTTTCCAGGAGAGTTATATAGATGTTTCGTCTTTTTTTCTCCCCAATATAATACTCATTAGCAAAACAAGAAGCTGCATACTTACCCTCTTAAAAATGTAAACATGGTAATTTACTAAATATAGAAACATATATCCTTACTTAAAAGGGTGCCAACTCTCTGTAATATATGAATATAAGGAGTTAACCTGTTATTAAATAAA
Organism: Daphoenositta chrysoptera; assembly: GCA_013397915.1. Lineage (NCBI taxonomy): Eukaryota > Metazoa > Chordata > Aves > Passeriformes > Daphoenositta > Daphoenositta chrysoptera. Next base: position 74,068 of record VZRO01002610.1, read on the forward strand.
AAGCTGTTAGAAAATTGCTTTTGGTGGGAATTTGTGCCATTGAAGGTATTGTGTATAGTTTCGTATAGCTACTGAATGTTGTATTTAAAACTAAGGTTTTGACTAAACTGAACTTGCAAATAAAGATAAATTTTTAAAAGGAGTCATTCCACTTGTGGACTAGATGTAAAGAATAGACAAGTAGCAGAAAAAGAGAGATCTTGGTTGGACTGTTGTTCCATTCCTTTAGTGCTCAGTTACTGTGGTGTGTAGCAGGAGACCGTAGCTGCAAGGGAAATGGTGCTGGTGTTGTGATGCCATTGTTAAGGTTTTTCATGAGTTTCCAATACAAACAATTTACATTTCCTTTTGTAATAGCTCTCTAGGATTTTCTTTAAATACTAGGAGGGATGCTTCCAATTTTGAAGACCAGAAATATTGAAGAAGTCTTTATAGACTATTGTGTTTTGTCCATAGCTACTGCAGGAACCACACAGCTTGCTTTCAAGGCCAGCACTTCGCTAACATACCAGACAGGCAACTTGTCAGTTCAAGCCAGTAATTTAAATCTTTGGTGCTAGTCAAAGCTGTCAACTTAATAACAGCTTACTACATGAACAAGCTGGAGGACTTACTCTAGGTCATTAGTATGGGAAGTTTCAAATACTGAATTGATGTTTATCACTGCAGATTATTCAAAAAGCAAGGCTTGTTTGAAGGAAAGATAGTAGTTTGCTTAAACAATTCTGCTTTGTGCTTACAGTCTTGGTCATGGGAATGGGTAGTAAAAGTCACTCCAGAAATGAAGCAGTATTAGATCAGTTTTGATTTTTGAAGAAGAGGAGGGTCATCTGGTTGGTTTGGGGTTGGCTTTTTAAAGGCACACAGGGCAGAGGAAGCAGATTGGCATGGTAGCCATTTCAGTATGCCATAGCAGGAAAGATCTGTTTTGCAAGGCCTTCTCTCACCACTGAGAGTGGTGAAGGAATAGCACAGGAAGTTGAATGAGGAATGGTGCATATAAAACAATTCAGCAACTGTGATCTGGTACACTGGCGACACATACACATCTGACTCATCGAAATGCTTAGTAATGCTACATAAAAATAATCAATACTTCATGTTTTTATGCCATTTTTTCCCCAGAACCACCAAAATGGTTCATCAGCAGTAGAGCAAAAGATTCTCTCCGGTATAAGTAGTATATATGCGGGGGTTATTTCTTTCACCTCAAAACAGTATTATCCCTTAGGACAATGAGTAAGATACACACTACCCTGTTTGAAGTAAAAACTGAAGAGCAATGAAGTGCTATGAAGCTCTCACTGACTGTGATTCGGGAGTTGAGTTTTGTCTCGTTCACTGATTGCAGTCACAGCCCCTGCACCATCAGGAATTTTAGCAAGATACTGGTTCACTGCTTTGAAGCAGTGGTGTTTAGAGTCTACCAGTCCTTATGGAGGCTTAATGGGTTTCTGGTGGCCAGTTTTTAAAGGACTGACTGGCATGATCCTCACTAATTTGTAAAGCTGAACAGGATTGTGCCATAAGGCTTTAATAGGAGGAAATTTTCCTGCGTATTTAGAAATACGATGATATTTTAAACATTGAACAGTTTGACTAGCACTGTTACAGAATTCCTTAAACAGAAAAAAAACCAAGTGTCTGTACTGTCTGGAAGCATTTAATTATTGAAAACAGAAGCATCTACTATATAACGAACTGCAGTTATGCTACTAAAATAAATTAATATTTTGTAGTTACCAATTTTCTTTAGGTTAGAGTCAGGACTAATTGTGTTTTGCTGTGGATCATTATTTCAAAGGGAGATTGTTCTTCCTTTTTTCTTGTCTAGAATTTGCTTTATGTATCTCTTAAATTTTTTAATAAGTAAAATATGCCTGAACAGATGATGTGTTCTAGTTAGCCGTATGTAGCTACACTAAAGATCTGAAAGTTCCCCTGTTAAATGTCTTAAATATTTAATTTCTTTTCTGTATAAGCAATTTTTAAGTTTTGGTTACATGAAGCATTGCCCATATCCTCTCTTACTATTTTGATTTTTAAAAACTGAATGAGTAAAATAAAGAGATTTGTTTTCTGGCTGAAGATGTGGGATGATGGGAAATGTACAGCTGCTTAATATGTTTTCAGAAATCAGACTGGAGAATATAAAAAGTAAATACTGTCAGAAACATGGAAGAAAACATTATTTAAGTCTTTTATGTTCTGGTCAATGCAGATGAAGTCATGTACATTCTTTTACATAATGTGCTCCTTTGATGGTCCTGCTGGAAATAGACTTCTTGGCAGCTGTACAGTGCAGAACAAGATGGATAAAGTTCTGTTCCTGTTTCAAAATGCTGTAAGTGTGAGCATGTCAGAATTGTACTAAGACAAATTCAGTCTTTTTTTTCTATCCAGTTTCATCCATTTGATGTTAGTTAAACCAACTGTTAAATTAATGAGAGTGCATCTGAAAAAAACTATCATTTGTCAGTTCTTTTTGGAGTGAAATTTTCTTTCTCCTCTGGATCCTGACCTTGCTGGGGAGATGGAAGGCTGTAGTGCCAAGAGTGATGGGTCCATGGTGAAAAACTGCATTTGACCGCTTTATTTCTTTGTGAACGCCTTGCTGGGTCTTCAGTAGATTTGACATTCTGCAAAAACCTTAATCACATGTGTTTCTTGGGTACTGGAAACGTGTATACTTGTAGCCGTGGGATCAAGTGCTGTCTTTTGGGTTCTGTTTTAGCAAAGATGTAAGTGTGCATCATTTTATCCTGGTTAAGCAAAGCATTAAAATCTATGGTATGTGTAGATACTCATAAATTCACTGTGGTTCTGTGGTTACAGGTGTTCTGAAGTGTTCTACTGTAACAGCACTGCAGTCCCTAATGCAAATCCCCTGTGTTTCAAATTCCCAGTATGAGCTGACAGCTGTTTACAAGTCAATTATCATGTGCTGTGATTGTCTCTTGTATCCTCAAAGATTTAAAAGCACTGAATGTTTGCAAAAGTAGCAAGCCAGAACAGTGCACACCTCCATATGTGGTATGACAAAATGACTGAATAGCTTGTTTTTTCATCTTAAAGCTTTGCAGATTTATAGCTACCACAACTTTAATGATGAATAAGAGCTACCCACACAAAGAGAGAGAGATCTAATGGTGACTGAAGACAAGAGAAATTGAGTACAGGCTCCTTATAAGGCAGTGTGTGGGAGACACATTTGTAACATACTATCTGAGCAAAACCATGTGTCATGTTTCCTTAGGTTCTCAACAGGAGATGTGTAGAAGCAGCCGTGATGACAGGCCTGGCACTCAACTGCAGCATAAACAAGAAGTCCTTGTTTGACAGAAAACACTACTTCTATGCAGATCTGCCTGTAAGTATGCAGTATGGCTGGTCCCTCCTGGGCTGTAGGAAGGACAAGTCTGGAGTTCGGATGGCAGTAGGGGAGGAGTGAAAAGATGCTTTTTCTGTTTTCAGTCAGTGTTCTGCTCACCCCAACAGGCTGCTGCACTGTGCCCTGATGGAATAGGCAGCTGTACCCTGGTGCTCGCTGATTGAATATGATTGCTCTGGTTGCTGACTCCTTGCTTAGCTGCACAATTCCAGTAGTCTAATGTAATTGAAGTGAGAGCTGGAGCGGCTTTGTCCCTTAAGTTGTCCATGCCTGGTGTTTTGTACTAATGGTTTGTTAGGGTAAAAGCAGTCTGATAATAGTCCTTCATTTAAAGTGAATGTATAACGAGCACAGGTTCCAGTGGAATAAACACAGTAGTGTCTTTTTAGTGTGTGCTTAGGGACCTAAAAATATTTAATTTCCTTTCAAAACTTTCTCAGTCATAGTTCTAATAAGTGAAAAAACCAAAACAACTGAGAAATCGAGTCTTTGCAATATGGTTTGTTGGTGGATTTCATATTGGGTAGAAGGTGCCACTGGAAGTCAAATGCATTTTACTGCACTTGGTATGGATGTAGAAATACTGAAATAATTTAAGCACCTGGCTTCTGTCCTTGTAACACAGTGCAGCAGTGTTTGAGCCTCTTTTTCTTTCTAATGACATTAAACCTTTCTAATTTTTAATTTATTTTTGTGTCAGCGTGTTTGTACTGAATGTTCAGTTTATCACTAATCTGTCAAAGGGGGAAAGCTATTTTTAGTTTCTGTGGTTTTGGGGTAAAGATCTGATTACATTACAATAAAAATATGTGGGTTTATTTTATTTGGGAAAGATCAGGCATGTTAGCTTATCCTCTCTGTGGGTGAGGAGTCTCGGACGTCCAGAGAAGTAGAGTGGGAGACCTCTCAGATGCCAGATGAATCCATAGAGGTGCTGTTTTATTAACCAAATCACTTTCTTTCCCACTCTTGTTCAGATACTGGAAATATTTTGAAGTTACACAAAACATTTCCAAATACAGTTGCTTCCCCCCATAGAAAGAGAATTATATTGTAGTTGTCCACTGGAGACCTGGATCTCAGAAGAGGTTTCTGTTTTATTTTCTTCTAGGTTGGGAACTTGTGGCTCTTCTGTGAAGTTGCTGTAATTTTGATTTGGTTTCTGGGGATAACTTTACAAATATTTGTAAGCCATTAAGAGGCCCTTTTAGTGGGAGCTCTGTAGTGACCTGCTGGGAATGTGAAAAGCAAACTTAGCAGTTTGAATTGCCAGTACTTTTTCTTAAACTTGTAGAACTATCCTAAAGCCTGTTTCAAGACGTGGAGGGGAAAGGGTGAAATAGGAAATAACCATGATTTTCGAAATTCCTTTACACATTGTGAAGAAACATCAAAAACATCACAGACTTGTTCGCAAATTACCTTTAGTGCTTACTCTGTTAAACTGAAATCATTCTCATATTCTTGTGGTGTCTGCTGCTATCAGTCTACTGCATAGCAGCTGTATGGATGAATGTTGTCGTGGGAAAGAATCCACATCCGTGTGTCCAAGAGAACAGTTGAGGTGGAAGAAACTGTGGGATTCTGCAGACATGAGTTACAGGATCTTCTGGTCACATAAACATGGAAATTTGGTCAGGGAGATGCTGACGCATTTTATTAGCTCGAAACATGTAATTCTGGGTTTTTACTGACTGACTTCTGCCGTTTAAGCACTGACAATAAACTGCCCGACCTGTGAGTAGTCTAGTCAGGAACCCTGTAATAAGATGCAGAGTTTAGGCTAATGAGCTGAATAGAACAGATAAATCCAGCTCTTCGGGTCATTTGACAATGGGATTATTGTTACTCCTGAAAATGGGGCTTTGGATGGGAAATGGAATTCATATTATTTTTTGTCACTCAATCTTTCAGGCTTTAAAAAAATCATTTTAATGAGAAGCTTTAGGAGATGAGAAGAGCTGTGTGATTAGCATAGGCTACAAAGAGTCAGTTATTTTATTTTTCATATAGTGATTATGTCTAGAAGGTCATGCACTTCACTGCATGTATAAATTGGGGTGTTGACAGGGCCAGACCGTTGTTCTCCATTCCAGTGCCCTGGAATTCACCATCTCTACATTTCAGAGTAGGCTCATTGTCCCTGCAAAATATGCAGATACTCCTCCCAAATTATGTGCGTCTGGCAGACATTTTTTTAATTTTCACCACTAGTGCCATAGGCTGGTGAGGGAAGGAGGAAGCAAGGGGACCCCACCTCAGCTGTCATTGATTCACTTCTATATTTTTACATCATTGCAGTTATTCTAATATTTTGTCACTGGCAGCCCCTTTTTTGGCCAGCAGTTTCCCCTTTGAGCGGAGCCTCAGGCACGAGGTGGCATCTATCAGCTGTGTGCCTTGTGTGGGGTTGCAGTGTCTTATCTTTCAAATTGCTACATTAATGAAATGGAGTTTTCTCATTTTCTTGATTTCCACACCTCCACCCCTTCCCTCTTCTCCCTTCTAATGAATACAGTTTGGAACAGTCAGAGAGGGATACTGAGCCTGTTGCGAGGGCGAGTGATAGCCCCAGCTTGGGGATGGAAGTACAGTAACTGGCTTCAAACAAGATCTAACGCAATCATGGAACCACAGGCATGGAAGAACCTGCCCCAGTCCATTTCCTGCCCCAGGGCAGTATCAGAGATGTTTGTCATCCTTGGCAAGAGATTGTGCAGTTGATGATTGATTATTTCAGCATTAGTATGGTATCATATGTTTGTCTGTATTGAGGAGTCCTCATATTTTTTCCAGACTTCAGCTTCTTACAGTTATGTTGAATTCTAGGCTTATCTTCTAGCTTGCTTCCTTTCCATCTAAGCAAAATAACTTTTGAATTTACATGTT
>VZRO01002611.1:0-31408 GCA_013397915.1 Daphoenositta chrysoptera
AAAAAAACCCCATTATGGCATCAGAGTGACCCAGGGGTGTGGTGGACAGCACGCAGAGCTGGGAAGAGCCGAGGGGAGGACACAGGGATGGGATTTGTCTCCCCAATTAACAGCGAGGTGTGATGGAGCCCTGCTCTGCTGGGGCTGCTGAGCGCCTGGTGCCAGTGGGAAGGAGGGAATGATTTCCTTGTTTCTCTCCTCACGAGCACAGCCTTTGCTTTTCTTAGTAAACTGCCTTTATCTCAGCCCACGAGTTTTCTCAGTTTTACCCCTTCAGATGCTCTCCCCATCCCACCAGTGATCAGCTGTGTGGGGCTGGGATAAAACCACAGCACACCAGCAGTCCCTGCGCTAGGGGCGTTCTTCCCTTATCACCATCTCATTGTAGTTGATAACAAACACAGTGGATAATTGGACTCGGGTTTGGAGTAAACTCGTTAAGCTGTAGCCAGGGGGTGACTCAGTCCCCGTGCTTTTAACTCCCTGGCATTGCTCTAAACTATGAAAAGCAGTTTCTCAACTATCAATGTACAAAAATAGGCCATAATGAAGAAAAGAAAAAAACACCAAAAAAAACAAACAGCCCACAACCAAAACCCCCTGAAGTACTAAAAAAAAAAGAATGTCAGTAACAACCAGAATTTAAGGATGTCCAAGAACACCATCCAAGTGTCACATGATGTTAATCACTTGCAGGAAAATCAGAGAGATGCAATCCTTGCCTGCCCATGAAGGAGGGAATAAGATGCTGCAGCTATTTTTTGCATATGGTACCCAAGTTGGGAAATAAAAGAGTTTGTAAAGAAGTGTGTCCTGGGTGATTTAAAGGCCCCATTTCCTCCACACACATTCAGTTGTCAAACATGACAGACTTAATGAAAACATTAATAAAAAAAAAAAAGAGTCAACATGGGGTGAACATTTGGAAAGTTACAAGCAGCAGAACAGATCTACCTGAAACCACCCTTCAAAATACCTCGAGGACAGGACAAAGATATAAAGAACTTTCTCTGAAGATTTTCAGAGCTAGGAAGGGGAAAAACAGAAGGAATTAAGTTGGAAAAATGGCAATCATAACTCCTAAAATCCACAAAAAGTTTTAGGGCTAAGAAGTAAGACCAGCAAACAAGGCTGCTCTAAGAACCCCCATGGATTGCTTTCAACTTCCATTTCTCTCACACATCAGTTTGCCCTAGAACATCCCTAAAAAACAGCTCCTGTTATCAGGCATTTTCTATTATTGAAAAAATTATGAAAGAAGATGATGCTTATGACACCGAAGACTTTGGTAACACCTGGCAAATTAATATCCATCAAATAAAGGTTACAGGTTCCAACTTCAGTCTGGCAAGGTCCTGTTACACTTTAATCATGCTCTAATAAGCTTTCACACTTTGAGAGTCAGTTCAAATGTGAATTTGCACTGGTTTTCTAAGTAGATTTAGAATTATAAACTACATTCCTGTCAGACTGCTGTGCCTTGATTCCCAGCAATATAAAGATGTTGAAGTCTTCAGAAGACCAAGGCAATTTTCAAATTGAGAGCTACTGGAACCTGGACAGTAAAGGCTCTTGCAAATGAGCTTCACCTCCTTCATCCAGGCCTAGCTGTAAACCATGCAGAGACAAATACGCCAGAGTCATCTCAAATGTTCCTGCTTTCACTGTTAGGTGGACTGCAAAAATGAATTTTCACACTTTTTCTGATTAGCAAGTACCTGCACGGCTTGGCCAGCGCTGACTGTGGCCATGGGTAGCCATGGGAACCACGTCTCAGATCTTCATTATTGCAGTGGCAGTGAACCCAACCCGCAAGCTCTCCTTTATATTGGTGCTGCAAGAATTAAGAGATGCTTCAGTGTGGTTTTCCCCTTCCACAATGTCTTGTCCATTTTTTTGGAGGGTGGGAGAGAGTTTTTTGTGTGTGTGTGTTTTGCGGTTTGATTTTGGGCTTGATTTTTTTGTTTGTTTCTTTGGTTTTTTTCCTTATTGTTTTGTTTCTTAAAGAGAATTTGAAATATTTGTTCCTATTTCGAGGTGTGATTCAGCAGCATTGTGTGCAGCTTTTTCACAAGTGAGTTAGAATGCTTCCATCCTTTTTTAGCAGAAGAAAGAGGCCGTGTGGGAAGGCATGTGGAAAGTGTGGGAGTTCAGAGAACGTTCATTATGTAACCCAGCAGGGAACAGAAACTCAAGGAGCCGTGCAGAAGCCAGCAGAGTGAGCAGTCCAGTGAGCAGTGGGTAAGAGAGAGCTACTGCATCTTCAGAGGCTCCAAGTTTTGTGTCCTCCCTCTCCTCCTTAACAAAGCTGCCACTGCCTCAGATTCAAAGCCAAAAGGGATCCTTACAAACCCTCAAGCCACCGCTGAAAAGGTCACACTGGCCAAACATGAGAAGTACAAAACCATCTTGAATTCCTTGCATTCATCTTTGAAAATACTGTCTCTGCTTCTCCAGGCTGTCTGTTCGACTCCAGCTTATTTTAGCTGGATATGCATTTGCTGTGATTCCAGGAAATCTCAAAATCTGGATACCATTTCAATATGGATCCCAGTTTTATAATCAGGAGTGCCTTAATTATAGCAATGTACAGTAAAACTGGGATGTGTAAGGAATCCTCATCAAGTCAGAAGCTGTGCCAAGTGCAAATTGAAATGTTACCTAACTTCACATAGAGCAGAAGGAAATTTCTTTCTACAGGAGCATTTATAGTGAGCCCAGCAAGATTCCTGAATTAACAGGAAAAGCATTAGCAATTGATCTGGCTGAATCCAGTATCCTATGGCTGCTCAGCTATCGAGTATTCCCTGCTTGTGCACATCAAAGTCTATTGTGATAAAAAGAATGAACCAAATGAAACATAATTGTCACTTGAACCACGATGTGTAGTGAGAGCACAATACATTTTTACAGCTGGAGTAATATATTTCATCAAAATTAAATATTCTTGATTGCCTACAGAAGAAATTAACTTCCAGAAAAACAGGCAGAATAGATCACAGGGAAAAAAAAAAGTAAAAAAAAAGAACTTTCTCACTAATTATGGGTTGCAATCCTGGAGGTCTTCCACCCACTAAAACATTTCAGTCATCACAGGCATGTTTGCATGTCACTTCTGTGACATGAATGGAGCAGGGGGAGGTAGAAGAAACCAAATAAAAAAATACTTATTTCTCCATATTGAAAAATGAAAACCACATCTACAAAGAACCAGGCTGAAATGTAAAAGCACAACTTCAGTGCCTGTTTTCTGGAGCATTATTAATGTTTATCCCACACCTAAGAAGTCCCCAGAAAACCACGGAACTCTGTCTCCCCATCTTTATAAGTAACAGTTTCCTGTTAGCTTCAGTACCTTGCTGTGGGAAAGCACCAGCAGCTTTTGCAGACAGAAAACCCCTGAAGCCAAACTCTTCTGTGTTTGTGCTGCCAGAGGGAGACACGATGAGATGTTCGTGGTAAGGTGCTGCTAATATGTCACCATCAAAATGGCACAAAGGGGAAATTTAAAGATTGGCAGCACAAGCTCAAGCGTGGAATTTCACATGCAAGGGGAATACTTGCTATTTTAGATAAAATGCTGGGATCAACCTGTCTGTGCTTTTAGACTTAAAACAGCAAAATGGACTTTTTGTGAATAACCGCTATGATACCCTTCTCTCATTTTCTTTGTACTTTTTTTTGTTTGTACTTTTCCCCATCTTGGATTAGTTTTGAGCTGCTGCCTGTTCACTCACGTTCCAGCCCTCAATCCACTCCCACACACCCCTTCCCCTCTGTTCTTCCTTACATCTTTCTCTGGGATCTCCTCTCTCCGACATTTACAGGCATTTTCTCATTTATCTTCCCCCACATCCACGGGGTTGCACACAACAGCGTTTTGCTGAAGCAGATTAACATGCTGCATCACTCATGGCTTTTTGACAGCTTCCAAGGAGTCACAAAACACATTACAGGGATAATCATCATTTGGTATTTCAGCCACAGAGTTCCGCAGCCTCTGCTGTTCTTACAGCTCTTAACAGATGTACATTAGCACTAGAATTGTTTATTTGCCCTCGGGCAAACTGGAAGGACTCGGCTGTAGCAGGCCGTGATTGATTTTGGAGTGATGCTGCTCAGTGGCTGAAGACACTCAAGTGTCAGCTAAGTTCTCCCAGCAGGGTTCTGCCTTCCCGAGATGTTCATACAGAAACCACTCCACCCGCAGCGCAAGCAGGGTCTCCTCGGGCAGCAGCCACAGCAAAGGCCACCGTACACAAAAACAGTGATCCAACAGGAAACTTCCACCAAACTGCTCACACAATAACTCACAGTTATTTCATTAACTCTAAAAGTTACTGGTAAAAACTGCTAACTCTAAAGAGAGGTTTTATTCAAGTTTAAAAAACACTGAAACACTGTTATACAATCTAGGTTAAAAATAGCTCACTTTAAAAAGAACACGCAATAAAACAAACTAGAGCCCGACCCAACATGCCCCAAAATGCACGCACAGTCAATGCTAACAACATGAAAAAAAGAAACGTCCAATAACCACATATCTGACATTTTCCTTTGTCCCCCTGCACCCCTCCTGGCACCATGCAAAGGCAGAATATAAAGGCATTCCCCTTTTGGCTGAGAGCAAATTGCATTCAATAACTGATTTTCTGTTGGAGTTGTAAGCAGCATACAGAAATCAAAACATTTAACAGAAAATTCAGTCTGCCTCGCTTTGCTAAAACAAACAATAGTTATGAGAAACAAAATACTCTAAAGTGGAACAATTCACTTTCAGCACTTAAAAGCAGAGAAAGCATGGAAGCAAAAACAGATGAATACTGGACCAGAGAATGGGTGGAACAGCTCTGCTTCCTTGCAGGAGATCAAGCTCCAGAGTCGGAACATTCTTAGCAACTGTGAGCTAAATCTGGCTTTTCTTCCTTTGCCTGCTTAATTGCAAAAATTTCAATCAACATTTCTCACAGAGGCAATCAGGTTCTGGAACATGCTGAACTGGCCTCAGTGTCAGACTCCGGGGTGTGCTGAGGGCAGACTCCTGTCTGTAACAGCAAACTACTGCTCCACTTCGTGTTAAAATAGATATTTATTAGTGCAATAAAACACCAGGTATGATTTTCTGATGATTTGAACAGTCATCTGTGAATCAGTGGATTGAGGTTGCCTTTAAAGTGTTTGTTTATGCCAAACAGAGAAGAACTAAAAGGAAAGAACAAGAGGAACAGCATCATCTAGCATGGAGGTCACAAAAGTGTCATAAACAGGAGATTAACAGCTCAGAATTTTTCAGGCAGCAAGAAACATCAAGTACAATTCCTGTGTTTTAAAGGATTGCCCCAGCCCATGAGTGAAAAGAGAAATCCCCACAGCCCAGCACCAGCTCTGGCCATTTCCCTGGGGAAGAGCTGAATTCACTCACTGCTCAGAGAGAAAAACACAACAGAGAGGAGGCAGGGACAGAGTCCCACATGCTGTGATTCATTAAAATATTCCTGGGTTTGCAGCTCCATTGACTTACCAGATACAGCTCAATAATTCAGGGACACTTAAAAGTTATGGAGCAAGTGAGTTTTTCCACCTTTAGCCCAGAAATCCGTGGGGTTACACAACTCACCTACTTACACGTGTGACAACACATCCGGGGGGCCTTGAGCTGCTACAGCACTTTCTACATCCACCTTTTGGGAGAGGACTGGAAATGGAAAGGAGCTTGGAAGTGTCACCTGTTCAGCTTTGTGCCATCTGTAACACCACACTGGGAAAAGGAATTCCCCTCTTTTTCCTCCAGCCTAAGATCTGACCTGCAATCCTAATAAATGGCAGGGGAGAGACTTTTCCTAGAGGCTGCTGGAAGAACCAGGTATTTTAGTTTGAGAATAAAGCCTAAATTCAACACACATGTCATTCTGGGAAAGAAACCTATACATAAACAAAAAGTAGAAAAGTACACCTGTCTAAGATGGAGGCAAAAGCTTGTATTGACAGAAACATGCACATAATTTCCTTTGGCATCAGAGTTAAATGTCTAAACATTAGAGTGCCATTAACCATAAAAGCCAAACTCAGCTCTCAAATACAAGGAAGAATTCTCAGTACATCATAGTGTGCAATTTTTGGGTTGAGATTGTTTAGATAAAACTATCTTCTTCAGAAAATAAAAAAAAAGGAATTTCTGCTGTACCTCAGTATCAAAGTGCTCTTCAGATAACTGAAACTCCACTTTCCCCAAAGAGCAATACAGATAATTGCCTTCTGCTGTTATTAATACATAAACATTTGGTTGCAAGTGTTTTGGTTTGCAGATACATTTTGTGGCTTGCCACTGAACTGCTACAATCTAAGTGAAATTCCAAAACCAGCTTTCCTAGTCAAATGCCGGGCAGAAATGGATTTCCAGCAAAATAATGACTGCTTCTACTTCTGCTTGCAACTATTTACACTTTATGGTATTTTTCTCAAAACACACTCTAGAGTGTTTGATGACTCTTAGTCAACTGCATCCAGAGAGATTCTACTGGTGAATTCAATACAAAAACGTCTGCCCAGTGAAAGATTACATTCCTGAGCTGCTTGGACTTATGTACATTAAAAATATCTTCACTGAAGCAGAATTAGACTTCAGCACAAAGAAAGTCCAGTCCATAAAGTAATTTTAGCATGGACAGTTTACCTGTGAGTGATCAAAAAAATCTGGTGAAATTTGGGCTACACCTCAAAAAGCATCCTATTGAAAATAAGATCATGAGCAAAAGCTGATCAAGTGAGGGAGCCACACACAGCCCCTGATGACAGCCACAAGAGACGTGGTTCCTTTATTTTGTGTAAATAAATAAAACCCCCTCCTCCCCAAACACATAATGCCTTCATCTCTATATGTAAGAAAATTATCCTGCAGCCTAAAGAAAAAAATATCCAATATACGAGGTGGAAATACACTGCAATTTGCAAGAACTGCATCTGTTTCCATAGATTTCATCCAGCCTATTTGACATATTGTGGACAGAAATTTAAAGTTTTTAAAATCATGTTTTTCTTTAAAAAAGAGTGGGGAAAAAAACCAGAAAAATAATTAAGGATTTTTACATATATTTTTTAAAGCTAAATACCATAGTAACTTCAGTGACCCTTAGTGTAAGTCACTCATATTAAACATAAATTTAACAAACCCCACTACCCAGGAAAGTAACTTTTAGTCCTTCCTAAGACAATGAATTATTGTACTAGAAAAGCACAATGTCCTTTCTTGAGCATTTAACAAGTACATTAAACGTGTGAACTGCTGAAAATCGTAATTTCAATCCACCAGCTGCTTGTTACATACTTACAAACTTCATTATCATTGCCAACACCAGCCTTGCAGTGGCAGAGTGAAACCTGTAAAGAATTGCTAGAAACCACAAACCTCTGTTAATCTTAAAACACAGGACTAGGAACCAGCCACAAAAATCATCTTTTAAAGGGTGCAACTCCTCAACAGTAATTTAGTTGTTTCATAAAACAGTTGTTCTAAGAAGAGCAGCCTCCCATGGAAGGCAGAGCGGGTTCCCTGTTACTTTCCTCTTCTGCTGATAAAGCTGGAAATATTAATTAATTTGGGCCATTTGCATACAAGCCAGAATTAGCAGAAACATGACTGCTTAGTGGCAGTAGAACAAAAAAGAAACCCACACTCGAAAACCCAAGAGTGAGGTACATAATGCATGAAGGATAAGAAATAAGAATAAAGTGAGAGAGCAGGGAAATGTAGCCTGACTGAGGCTCTCCTGAACAGAGAGCAACTGCAAGGGCATCCACGCACAGAATAAAGTACCGGGCAGTAAATGAGAAAAAACCAGAATTTGTGGATAAACCACTCATAGAAACATATCTGAGCTTCTTTCACTAAAATAATTTTATAGAAGATAACTTTGGTATCAACGCCCGAATGTTTATCTAACCGAAGACAAATCAGGGTTCTTTGATTCAAGCACAAAAGACCTTTCCAGCCCCAAAGTCTCCAGGGACGCTCCTCGGGGAGCTGCTAACTACAGCCATTATTCCTCTGAGAGCAGTCTCAGGGGTCACTCACAAACAGTGTTTAAAATCTCTACAAATATCACAATACAGGCACAACGTTCGCTTTGAGGATCTCAAACTGAGAAGCCTTTTTGCATTAAATACTTGTCTAAATAAGTACCTGTGTGTGAGTGTGCAAGAGTGATTGTGCGAGAGTGGTTGTGTCCAAATGGTGGCAGGGAACGATTAAAGTAAAATGCCAACGCCTCTAATTTCTTGCACTGTGTATCATGGCTTTAATGATGCTGCCAATTCTTCTCACCTGCTTTAAGATGATGAAGGGGAAAAAAGTTCAAAGGAAGAAAACAAATGGCAAATCATTTATGTGAGACCAGGATTCAGCACAGGTTTACAAAACTGTAGCTGCAATACTTGAAATTTCGCTTATTAACACTGCAGAGTTTCTTCTGTTTCACCTTCCAGAAGTAACCAAACACCTAAATTGTTATCCTATATCAATACACCTGCTAAAAACTCACTAAACTAGCAGCTCTTCTCAAAGAGAATGATTAGAAATACAGAATAATGAACAGAGAAAAGAACAGAAAAAATACATAATATAATGACAGTGATATGTCTCAAACAGCAATTTTTCATCAATATCTATTTTTCATGCAGTAATTATAATGCTAATCCGTTCTTCTATGACAAAAAGGCACCTCCACATTATTAATGACAACTAATATCTGTAATATTAATTTTAAATAAATAATGCATGCGATAATTTATATACTAATAATGTAATTAGACCAAGGTTATGATCTCTGAATAGTAGATCAGTGCTCAGCTCATGTTGGTATCTGCTCTCCTCTGACACAATGTTTCTGGAGGCTTAATTAAAGCCTACAGTATGTTTCAGACTTTATTCATTATATAAATATTCTACTCCCTCTCTGGACTGCTCTTCCTCCCTGCCCACAAGAAATGTATTTAACTTTTTGGCTGAGCAGAGGTGCAGGTGCACGTCAGGAGTTCAGCAGGAGGCGAACTCCCTTTGTGTGCTCGGAGCAGCAGGCTGGTGTCTCAGCGAGTTTCATCTCGGGCTTCGTTTCCGAAGAGTGTTTCCCAAGCCCCCCGCAAGGTCACCCCGGGCTCGGAGGAGCTGTGTAACACCAGAAAGCACCCAGAGGCGCTGTGGCAGCGAGTGACACCTTCCCGCAGAGCAGGTCCCCCGCCCGGAGGGGCCCCGGGCCGGACACCCCGCTCCTCGGGCCGGTTTGTGCTCCCAGGGATGTCCCTGAGCTCAGCGCGCAGCAAAGCGCTGCTTCTCTCTGAACTCGGGGTGGTTCCGACAGCCGCACGCATCTCTGCAAAAATCCGCACGCATCTCTGCAAAAATCCGCACGGCTCCCAGCCGGCCAGGTCACCTCTATGTGTTCAGCAAGCTGGGGGAAGAAAACTGTTTGTTTTCCTGCTTTGGAAATACCCCTTGGTTTCTGAAATGTGGGGGTGGAGAGGAAAAGACATGAGAAAAAAACAAAAAACAATTAGAACTGAACCTCTAATTAACTTTACTTAGAAAGGCTCTTTAGACCCTTCTCTACTCAAGGCCATTAACTAATACTCGTTCCATAGACAAACCCCATTATCTGTTTAATTAGTTCTGATTAGGTTTGGACATGAGCAGCACTGCACAGAGATGTTTTCTCAGTGGCCCGTAATGGCTGTGGTGCTGTTCCACTCCCAGACTCGTGTCCATATCAAATAGCACCGGTATCCATCAGGAACTACTCATCTCTGCAGCTCAGACTGCAAACAGCTCAAACAGGAGGGGCAAACAGCGCAGTGCTTTCCCTCCTTATCTGAGGATCTTCCATTTGCTTCCTGGCTAACTCTTGGCTGATTATTCCCCTCCCGGTTCCCATCAACAGGATCCAGATAATGCATCTGCTTTCCATTCCCTGGACTGACTGTGCAAAAAAGTATTCTTGATTGTCTGAGAGCATCCCATGGTGCTGAAATAATGCAGTCACTTAGATGACTCTGGAAACATGCTTTCTGCTACAGAGCTCCAATTTCTTATAAGAAATGTCTTAATGCATTGGTAGTACAGCATTCAAGACTGCTTGGCACCGATTTTCTTCTCCTTTCTACAAGTCTATTATAATAATTTGTGATGGGTATTTGGAAGATATTTCATCTTCACAAACTGTTCTCAATAGTAAAGCCTGGAAGATATTCAAGGTTTCTGCATCTCATCTGGTGTTACAGAACAATTTTACAGCAGTGGCTCAACCAACTCTTTCAGAAAGTTTGTTCAGGTTGGACCCCTGTGGGAAGGGAGCTACTGAATCCCTTCAAGCTGTTCATGCAAACTCCACTCATTTCCCAAGACACACCACACAACTCTGCTGGACCAGCAGCGTCTTGTGACCACTCCTGCACAGAGAACATCTGATATTTACCCTCTTCTCACCACCAGCACCGTCTCAGTCCCAAACCCACGTACCAAAACAACTGACAAATGACAGACTTGCAGCTACACCTGGAAAGTCCAAACACACTTTGAACAACTGCACACTTTACACTATATTTTATTGTTTTTTTCCTAGATTTAAGGGTTAGGGATGTGTTAGAAACCCCAGCAGAGATCATTGCCTGTCTTTACTGAGGTGATAATGTCATTTTTTAATGACTCTTGCTAACACTACAGTATCTCTGAGGCTGATGGTAAAGCTCTATCACAGAAGCAGCAAGCAGAAAACAGCCAGTGCAATCACAAATTACTTGTTTTTATAAAGCATAGCATAGTTACAGTCCTAAACAGTGAATTATATTGACTACTGCATTACAAATGAAACATCCTTTCACAGGAAGGTTGCAGAAGTCAGTATATAGTCGGTTTGATAAGATTTTGCTTGAGAAATACTAGGAAGTAGAAAAAAAAAAAAATGAGGCAACATGAGACTCCGTAATCTAAAGTTACATAATTACTTATTGACAGTGACAAGTGCAACATTGAGGGTAAAATATTACATATTTAAACAAAATGAGTAATTGCTGTACACATCTCTTTAGCGCGCATTCAACAACAAGGTGAACGAGAGGTCTCTTCATTCCAGCAAAAAAGTCTATTAGCCTAATTTACAATTACCCACACACTAGAAAAAAGCTGTCAGGGCACAGAAATGTCACTGGTGACAGTTTACATTACACCACTGCTCCGATCACAATGGAACTGTTAGCAGCAAATTACCATCAACTCCAAGAAACACAGAAGTGCAAGAGTTGGAACAATGTAAATCAATCTCCCAGCAATTTCATTTTTTCCCCAGCTGTTTTATGAAAGCTCAGATAAAGTCACACAATGCAAACCCATTCTGGTTTTAAAAAGAAGTGTGAGAGAAATTAAGCATTCTCTTGGTTTTTAGTGCTAGAGTAAACACACGGGGCACATTTATAGGGCACTCTTGCACAGGAAATTACTTGCAAAAGTCATTTTATAATTAAAGTTTCCTAGGAAATATTTTAAGAAATAATTTTACTGCCTTAGCCTGCAAAATCTATTGCAATTCTGCCTTTATAGAAATGCCTCAATCTATCTAAATTAAATAACAATTTATCTAAATGTATTGTAATCACGTTTTCTTGTTCCCCACCTTTCATCATTTGCTTCTTCTGGTTAAAACTAATGACCACCTTTCCTTCTTGAACGTAGTGCTGATTTCCTATTGCCTGTGGCAAGTTGTGGTTTTTCCTTTTATATGATACTACTGTGAAATAACATTATCAGGTATGCTTGTACTTCACATTAGATTTTCAAGAGGGAAAATAATAAAAAAAAAAAAAAATCACAGTTTGCACCCACTCTTATCAAAACTACAATGGAATTACACACAGGATCTCCTTGCAAAGCTCAGATTACATGACAGTCAAACCAGGCAGTCAATAAACAATATATTCCATTTCTACCCTAAGGCCGCTGTGCAGCTGATGCCAAGGCTGCTCTGAAAATTGATGACAACAGAGTGACCATGAGCTTAAAGCTGTGAATACTCTCAGTAAGTCTGCCAACATCCATACTAAGTTCCATTTTAGGAGTTTCTGAACAGTAAGGTCAAAGTCACCTGCCAGAGTCAACCTCCCAGTGGAAAATTTCCACCAAGGCTGATTTTTCCAAGTTAAAGCAACTTCTGAGTATCAGCTATGGAATTGTAGAGCCAGCAACCACTTCAGCCAGTAAGGAATTCAATTAAGACATTGTGAACCACAGAAGTACTGGCTGAAGAGATGCTGCTATGTCAGTGGTAAGTAATCAAATAAAATGTCTGCTATGTGAAAGAGCTGGGTTTGTGGTGTGGGGGTGTTGCAGTTATAGTAAGTTACAAAAGAGAAGTAGAACTTGAAATATTTTGAGAATAATTAACCACAGTAAAAGAGGGAAGGGCTTGCTATGCAGGGTGTGGAACAAAGGTAAGGATGGCTGTGACTGGCTTTATTAATTACCAGCAGGGGAAAGAAACTGCTGTGGCTTCTTCTTTGCTCAGCCAAAGCAACTGTCCTTTCACCTTTCTGAGACTGAATAAATGGTTAAAGTACTTGTTCTCATCTCTGCTCAGCTCTGGGGCAATCTGCCACTCTCATAACCCTTAACAGCTTCATTGATCCTGAAAAACTTATCATTTTGGGAAATCATTAGCATAAAAAGATATTTAAAAAACACCTGCTACCAGCCTTGCAATTAACATCAAATTGCTGACTCAGCGCTGTAGCAACTCAGCAACTCTTTGCAGTGACCCAGCCCAAACCACTGAGAAGTTTGAGAGGCCTCAAATACGGAGTTTGCTTTAGAAGCCACAAAAAATAAGACTGTTCTAAATAATTATGGGTACTCCTTAGCATGAGGAACACTTCCAGATGCTATAGAAGTCAGAACTCTGACAAATCTGGACAGGGGAGGGCCATACCACAGCTGAAACAACATCCAGCATTCAAGCACCTCTGACCATTGACTGTTTTAAAATATCATACAGCTACAGGTAATCTGTGCTCCTTTGCCATGAAGAGGTGCTCGTGCTTAAAAAACTTCACCATTTTCAATGATCATTGTTAAAATCAGCACCCCTAAATCTCAATTTAAGGCAGGTAGGTATCTGCAGCCAGAGCATGTGGCCCACAGCACCGGAACAGAAGCTCAGGAACAAGCACGACAATAAAGAGAATTAGGGAACTTGCTTTTTAAAATAAAAAACTGCAATAAAAGCAAATGGATTGGAAGTCTAATGGTGGAAGGAGAATTATGTATTACAGCCCTGGGCATAAAGATCAAGACAGTAACAGCCCACTAAGCTTCTTTATCTAGAAACAATCACTGCAAAAGCATGTTTAAAATGGGATATTTGTGAGTCAGGCTGCTCAAAGTCCTCTGTAGCACTACCTTCTTCTCTCAGGCTGTTCTGGCCTGGCTGCTGCTGACAAACTACACGCTGCTATTTTCCCTCCAGCTACTCCCATCTAATTTCTTTAGACTCATGGTGCATAGCTCCATTAAATAATTTGCAATTATCACCTGCTTCATGTTGTCTATAAAGCACTGCTACTCCACGCCTGCCCAAAGTGAAGCAGAAGTCTAAGCAAAGTGAACAAAAGCCTAATTCTGCACATGAGAAGTGCTCTAGGAGACCTGACAAAGTGACAGCTCTGGTGGCTTTCAGCATTTCCCTCATCCTATGAATTACACTTGCTGCTGGCTGGCAAGAGAATTTCCAGCAAGCAGCTGCTGAGGGAGGTATTCAAAGATGCAGCTCAAAGTTATTGCATAAAAAGTCTGAAGTTGAGAGGGATACACTGAACCATCATGGCTGCAAAAGCTGTGCAGGCACTCAAGTCTCAAAAATATCCCGGTGTTACAGAATTAGTAACAGCAGTGCAGAATGAGAAAGAGAGGCTGGTAAAAGATGCACTGCTACAGCAACGGTGACTTTTGCCAGACCCATTACAATTCACACACACACAAGGGCAGCAGCAAGGCCAGACCTTTACTTTGTTATTTTAGTCCCCCTGTGCCCCACAATTAAGCTTTAATAGCCATGTGATATTTTTAGCACTTTTGAATGGACTGCTGGTGCTATTTTTACAAGTACCACCATTAGCCTGCTCAAAGTGTTGGTATGTAAAATGCATTTTTGCTTCTACTACTTAGGGTAGACTCTTCAAATTACTTTAGGAAAATGAAGCAATTAACATTAGAGATGAACATCTACTGCTGTTTTGGGATTTCTTTCCTTACATTTGATAATTTATGGATATGAAACTAAATACAAACAAAGGGAACATAATAGTACCAGTGTTGAACTCCTCCTGGGAGGAGAGGGGCAACACAGAAGTGATTATTAAATCTGTGGGGAAAAAAATTTCTTAGCCTAAAGAACTTGTTCAACCTCGAGATACCTGTAAGAAACCACAATTCGAACAAAAATTTGTTAGTTAACAAATATTAACACAAACTATTACCAGCTCAGAAGAAAAGATGATAGAAAAATCCCAAATGTTGCATCTATGATAATCTTTGTTTGCTGTTTTTTTAATACTGGTTTTAGAATGTTTATGATGACATTTTCCCTTGTGCTGGGCAGCTGAACTGCCTTGTCTGCCCTACAGTCTGTCCAGCTGCTTTAGTCTAGAGGCTGACACTCCCCACTTCCTCTGCACATCTCCATCCTCCTGCATCAATTCTAGTATTTGATGCTAATTTTTACTAAACTACGTCCTTTGCTCTTTACTTAAATTTCCAGCTCAAAATCTCTCATTGCTCTTACCCTGTCTATGGGCAAATAATTCCAGCACTCAGCAGCACAGTGCAGATTTCCTCTGCCCAGCTGCCCATCTTGACAAGTCCTGTTTCAAGCTACCATGACAATTGTAATTTATAGTTCATACCAAGGCAGGGGCTGGAACAGTTGGAGTCACCAGCCAGAGGCCTGGATTCCCATTAAAGTGTTTTTACAAAGGCTCCATTCTGGGGGTTGGCCAGACCCAAAACCTGATCCTGTTTATAGTCACACTGTGCAATTATTCACCTCTCTGAACAGAGCCTTTTGCAAGCCACAGCACAGTCCTGGACCAAAGCATTCCTTATTCCCTGAGATCATGTCTCTGTGTGTTTCCTTCTCCTTAACGTGGTTATTAGAACCAGAATTTCTTGCTGCTGTCTCTGGAATCATCCATCACAGCACCGTGTTGTGCCCTTGGTTTGTTGTTTCACCTGGCTGCTCTACTTAAGGGTGTTTTTCACAGCCTACAACAATCGCTCTCTCCTTTTCACGCACACTGACAAAGTCACTTTCCGTGGCCTGTTCTGAATTCAGAATCGCAGCTCGTATTTCTACAGATAGCACTTGAAGACGTGGAGGTTTTTGACCCTCTAAACACATGCAGACAGCAAGTTCCTGGAATCCATACATTAAATAAAGCAGAGCTTTGTCTTTCCCTTGATGCAGTGTTTCCATGAACTGAACCTTCCTTTTTGATTGATTCAAAACAACACTTCAAGTGCTCATCTTTGTATAGTTTAAATATGTAATTTTCAAAACAAAACATCAGTAACATAAACCCAAAAGTAGAAATCTGCTCCTGCTGACACACTATCCAGAATTTTGAGTTGATCCCATTAGTAGGGACTCTACTAGAAACAAAATTTCCAGTCAGTGATAGTTTCATAACTAGTGTACAGAAACAGCAAAGAACCCAATACTTTCAGGGAAAATGTTTAAACACTTTAGGTTTGAGTTCCATGAGAATAATATTTACTGTTCTAAAATACAACCTGCAGTCTGATACAGCAAAGAGATCTTTCAGCTCACTCTTCCCTTCCAAAGAACACCTAATATTAGGCCAAAGTGATGCAGAAGGAATAGATTGTTACATATTTATTACAGACTACTGCCGAGTTCTCCAAGATCACTGTCTCAGGTAAAGGATGTCAGGAGTCCTCCAGAGGAAAGATGAGATTTCCAACTTGAATGATACATCTCACAGATTTTCTTTAGTAAAAACAAAATAATTCAAATATTCTCATTAGACAAACTATTAGCAAAGTAAACCAAAACCTTCAGGGTTTGTTTTGTTTAAAAGCTGTTCTGTTATCAAGTTTTTGTACTTCACAGACAGCAAATGCCCGCAGTGTTATGTAAGGGAAACTGTTCTGCAAAAAGGCACCAGGTTGTCATCAATGCAATTGGCAGTGAGCTTTGACAGACTGAGTCCCTTCCTTCCTTGCAGTTATATTAATCATGCATTCTGTATCACACAATTGGGTGTTTCAGGGCCCAAGTGTGTTCACAGCATTGCATACGCCTTGCTGACTTTCTAACACTTCACTTATTGGCAAGAATATTCAACCAAGTCTTGAATTACCAGCAAATGTTCCTGAAAAGAAATTGGGGAATTTGCACCTGCACCACAGTCCTGCTAGTGGGAGTTACACTCAGCCTGGGAAGAACAGCAGAGTACCAGCCTGTCACCAGAACCTCTGATCAAAAAAGCTATTGTTAACTACTGACAAGAATAACAAATTACCCAGAAAGGCAGAAGCAGAGATTGTTTAACATGCAACAATTAATATGTTTCCAATGACAGTTTACAAATTAAAAAGCAAGCTAGCCAAAAGCTACCTAACACTATTTGGAACTTGTTTCAATCGTTTATTCAGCTACGACAAAGTTTAAGACTTTGTTAATTAACAGTGATACATTTAATATATGCCGCGGTTGTCATTTTTGAAGTGTTCTTACTGCTAAGAAAACAAGAAATAAACACACTAAGCCCAAGTAAAAGCTTGTAAGCATGTGAGAATTGTAGAAACAGAACTCCTACACAATTATTGTTATTATTATTATTTCCATGCTGACATACATCACAGTAATTTAGGAAAATCTCCCTCTAACAGAACAGCAGCAACTACAAACAGTTTCTCTGGAAGGGCATTCCTCGTGGACTGGAAACAGTAATCCATGATTGCAGTCCTTGTTTAGTTCATGTGTAGAGTTAAATTGGAGGTATCACTATGAGCTTTGGATCACTTTTTCCCCTAAAGATGTAAAAGTCCCTATTATCAGCTCCTTGGACAGTCTCATCTCCCAGATTAACTTTTAAACAAGATCCTGTGCAGCTAAGCTAAAGCTGGAAATGGAAGGCTGTAGAAAAAGGAAAAAAGAAATCCTTATTTCCATTTCCAGGAACTGCTGTAACGCCCTCCCTCCATCCCAGATGAAGCATCTCGGCTGTACGAGCCAACCAACACCTGCAGGAGTGCCCGAGCTCCGGGGCTCGCTGCACACGGCAGAGCAGAAAGCGCTCTCCATCCCATCCCATCCCATCCCATCCCATCCCATCCCATCCCATCCCATCCCATCCCCGGACACCTCTCGGAACGGGGAGGCGGAAACTCCTCCGGCTCTGCACGGAGGGACCGAGGCAGCTGCACCCACCCAAGAACAACGGGCTCCCCCACCTTCCCCAGCGTTTATCGGCTGCTGGAATTTATTTTTCCACCCTGCAGATGGATGATATTGTAATTAGTTATGACAGGCAGAGCAGAAAGGTCAGACAGACCGCTCAGGGGAAGGCAGACTTCGGGAGAAAGAGAGAGATTAAAAACCAGGGGGAAGCAACAGCCCACCCAGGGAGCCCTTCTAAAGCACCCAGCTGATCCTGGAATGCGAATCCATTTTATTTCCCACTAAAACTGATGGAAATAACATCTCTATTCCCTAACTCCTGCAACAATAAAACTGCCTTCTACAAAGATAGGCTCAAAGAACTCCCATTGTGGTTTTTTTGTTTGTTTGTTTTCATAAAGCCCATTTTAGATTATTTGCCCCTGATTAAAGTTCAAGCCAGAAATCTGAAGACGTTATTTCAAATGGACACAGAACAAGAAAACTTCTTTCACTGAAACACAGACATGTCCAGGGAAGCTGGAAAGATGGCAGCAAGACCAAACACTATTTCTGCTTTTCTTTATGCTCTTATTTTCTGTTTAAGAATAGATGCATTTTTAGGCGAAAGAAAGTCACACACCGTTTACTTTTATATCTCTGTGGAATAAGAAGTGCAAAAACAATGCAAGAAAGTAAAGTAGAAGGTAAAAAGGTGAATATATTTCAAATGTAAGTTAAAAATTTGACAGTTTTAAATTAAAATTAGCCATGTTTATAACAGACATTCTGCTACAGTGTTTTACACTGGAACAACTTTATCCCATCTAGACGTTTTTATGCCATTAAAATCCATTCAAAGGAGTTTTAGAAGTCAGTAGATAGTCATAAGACATTTTATAATTTTATGTATACTTGATAACATTATATGTATACTACTATTTCTACATCCAGCTAAACACAAAAGCAAGATTTAGGTGAACCTTGCTCATTTTCAGATGAGGTCCATGAGTCACCACCAGTTCAATTCATTTTCTGGAGATTGTTTTGTCACAGAGAAGTCTCCTTAATCTTTCTACAGCAACAGTCATTTTGCATAAATAAAAAGAAATATCTCTGAAATAAGGAGAAAATACCAGGCAACCTTCTAAACAAGAGCCTTCAAAGGAAGGCTGAAGTGGTGTTTCCATTTGGGTACTTTTTCTAACACAGTCTGAACATTACCAGTCCAGTTTATCCAATTAGTGTCAGAAATTAATTAACTAAAGTCTGCCACCTTTCAAAGCAGCCGCCCAGTTTAAAGCTTTCGGAGGTGGGTTACCTTCAGTTCTTCTGAGAACTGTGCTACTTGATACCAAACACATAAATATTCATTGTGCCAGGGAGAACAGGAAATCTGTTTAGGATTGCTTGTTAAAACGTCTGCCCAGTCCCTTTCCATTCAAGTCTGGTCAATGAATGTCAAGCTCATTGCTGCTAATGAATAACCAAACAATTAGTGCTCAGGTATGCTACCACGAGGGATAGCAATCAGAGCGAGGGCAAAACCACCCGCTCAGACAGCACTGCGAGGATATTTTATGTTCCCCTGATAGCAGCAAACAGGTTTTCTGTCATTAGGGCAAAGGAACAGAAATCCAATTAAAGTTTCTGAACCACATTTGATGTCAATCTGTTTACCCAAAGCCATCTTTGGCTGGACTAATTACAATTTCTGTGTGCAGTTGCTGTAGATGGCTCTAACCTGGTCCTAGGCCCTCACAGAGCCATTCCTGCAGTGACACCTCATTGTGGGGAAAGCAGGGGTGAGCTGCATCAGAGAACATCAGCTCCAAGACATACATCAGTAATATTAAATATTAATGCTCCTTCTGCTCTCAAATACTTCTTCTAAGAGGGCTTCACTTTCATAACTCCAGATAAGACAATTCTTATTTTTTTAAGGACCAGGACAAACACTTTTACTTTGTAGGTAATGGCTGGGTTTCCAGAAATGGAGACTTCCATTTTCGTCATGACCCTAATTCCACTAGGAATAGCTTAGTATTTCTTTATGGATACTTGGAAACAGAGAAGCAATAAACTCTTCTAAATACCGATTCATTTGTAGAAATAGCCTCACACGGCTCTCAGGGGACCACAAGGAGACAGCACCGTTTAAGTAAATAATTTCTCTCAACCCAGCTGAGCCATTTGCTGCCCTTTCTCTTTACACCACCAGTGTCTGCCGATTTATTCAGTTTGTGTCAAGCTGACACCAGCTCTGGCTCTCTGTACTACTATTTCCAGCCTTTTCTTCCCCCATGCTTGCCTCACAGTCTTATCTCCCATGTATTTCTCTTCCATGTTGTATTTTTCAGTGTTTAACTTCAGCAAGTTTTTCTATCATCTTCAGTTTTTATAAAAAACACATTGTAACAAAAGTAAATTAGCAATAATTTTTCACGAGTTACATGATTTTTCCCCCTCATATATCTTTTTTTTTCAGATAAGTAAGATACTCCAGTGCTTAAAAGAATTAAAATATATATATACAGATATAACAAAGATGACTATGAAATAATAATGATGTGTCTAAACTGACTTAACCTAAATCCTGTTTACAAAGGTGTTTTATACTTCAAGCAGTCTGAATGCTACTGAAAGCCATTAAGATATCGTTCCTCCTGTTATGTCTATTCTAAGAACCCCTCATCAGCAGAACAATCACAACTGCCCAAGCTGTCACCTACAAGTGCATTTCCCACTCACTCACAAGCACCCCCCTGAAACAGCACTGCTGATACTTTAACAGATCATCAAAAGTCATGGGCTTGATCATTTGGGGCCAAGCTGCTTCCAGATCTCTCACCACTTGGATTGGAAGCCACTGCCCATCACCATATAAATGCATCAGCTACTCAAAGCTGTAGCCGTGTGTTTTTACATCCAAAATACCTTGAAATGTCTGTTAATTAGTCATACAATTGAAGCTTTCAAGTGATCTTTCATTTAATTTCGTCTGAGTCCCTGTCCTACTGTCAGATAATGGTTCTATCCCACACTTTTATTACTTGGGGAAAACCAGGATTCAGGTGGGATGGAGAGCTACAGTAAGTAGGTACAGACTCCCTAAAGGCTCCGCTTGTCATTTTTCCTTGCCTCAGACACACTGTTACAACTGTGACACATTATCAAAAAATTAAATCAAAAATTAAAACTTCAGGGAGCCTGAATGTCTGGTTCTAGTGACACAACACCTAGTCAATATCTATCTCTTCAATTTGCCAGCAGAGCTTGCATTTTACTTCAGCACGTTTAATAGCTTCCGTTTTAAATTACATCCGAGTAGAAAAGGCCAGAACAACAAGGCTGCTTTGTAAAGCAGAATTTGCAC
Organism: Daphoenositta chrysoptera; assembly: GCA_013397915.1. NCBI lineage: Eukaryota > Metazoa > Chordata > Aves > Passeriformes > Daphoenositta > Daphoenositta chrysoptera. Next base: position 20,812 of record VZRO01002611.1, read on the forward strand.
CTCTGCACCCCTGGATCCACGCACAGGTCAGTCAGACCATCAGTAAATCAAATTAATAATATACTAATATTTCTTTCTTCATTAAGATACTCCTTGTTTTTGGGGAGAGGTCAACACAAATGCAGATATGAAAAGGATACTTGCTGGCCCGAGGTTAAATTTAAGGCCAGTGACAGAACCGTTCAGAGTTACAGGCACACTTGAGCTGTGCAGTGCTGTTCTTCTGCAGTGCTGAAAGCCAGAGCAAGACACCCAGCCCGAGGTTCCTGCTCCTGCAGTGCCCCCGCTGGGATTGCCAGCACAGGGTGACAGCGCAGGAGGGCACACAGCTCTGCCTGAACGTCCCTCACGCTCCTGCACACACAGCAGACACTGGGAACATTCTCAGTACATATATAAAGATAAAAAGACTAAGTAATACAAAGCTAAAATTACTAAGCCAAGTTTAAGTGGTAGTAATTGGCAACTTTTCCAGAGAGACAGACTGATTTTCTGACCCTGTGTTCAGTTCTTAATATGGCAAAGAAACTGAACAGGAGCCTTTTATACCAAAGCCAAGGGAAGTTTAAAATTAGTAAATCAATAAAAATGGCTCTAATAGGCCACCTTCCTCTCTAACCTTTTTAACTTCTATTTTCAATTAATTCATGCTTTCTGCAATACATGTAATTATCTAACATGCTATTTTGCCATTAAAAAAATCCACTAATTTAGTTACACTCCGCAGTTCTGCTCTCTCCCAACAAGCCTCGGGTGACCCATTAGCCACTCTCAGGAGCCCAACACCCCCAGAACAAAGATTTAATGGCACACACGTGTACCCAGACTGCCCTGCCTCTGAACAGCTGAACCAGCCAAGAGTTCATTCTGCCTGGGCACACAGACTTCGTGAAGCTGGAGGAGTTTGTTTTTGTTGTCCTTCAGTCTGTCATACGTGACAGGCAGCAAAACAACCCCTATCCATCTGAGTGACACACTAATATCTGGGGATGAAAACATGACAGAGGAACAAGGTCTTCTGTCCTCTCAGCTGAGCTCTTTCCTGGCCATGGTGATAAACTGTTAGGGAAGAAGGAAGATGAGACAGAGGTGGAAAAGCAAAGTGTTCCACTCAGTTTAGCCTGATTTATAGCTGACAAATGACTCAAATCACACTGAATCACCTCAAACCAACAAAAAAACCCCAAACCAAAACCCCTAAACCCTACTAAACATTAGTCCTGTGCCACAGAATAAAATGTGGTTGCTTTCATTTCTCACTTTTGATCATTACTTAAGGGCAGAAGGCTTTAATTTCACAAATTCAGAAGTTTTGTAAAGTAAAAAGCAGTATTTCAACTAAAATTTCTAATTTAACATTTAAATTCTCAGACACTTTTATCTTCAAATACCCCAAACATATTGAAGTACACAAATACATCATTTTGTATAGTTACGATGTCACAACACTTAAAAATTAAGTCTGAAGTGCAATAAAGTGACCTTTAAATGTGCCATTTTAGATATAAAGTGTAGAAGTTTTAAGGCTGTGCTTAAGTGTCAGATGAAAAAAACCTTTCCTTCAGCTCGTGCGAAAGAGGGGCGTTTCCCACAATTACATGAAATTAGGAATCACTTGGCATTTCTAGAGCAAGCACCATTTACACATTCAAATCAGCATTTGTTCAACGATGAAAACACAGCCAGCTAAATACAGGTTATTTCCGTGGCATTTTATCACAGACCCTTACTCAGTGTCCATCTGATTCTGCAGAAAGACTCCACACGGCACAAAAGCACAAGATGAAACCCAGACTAGCTTTTCTTAATGCTGTATCACTTATGTTCCCTGGATTGACCACTTAGTTGGGGAATAATGGAATCAGGCTAATGGAACACCGTGTTTTCTGTAATTGTATATTGTGCAAGCACTTTGCACATTTCAAACACAGACTTCAGCTCTTCTGTTCTGTTCCTGCATCTGCAAAAGCATCATTAAGGAAGTGCCCTCCTTGCTGCTCGCTCTTCATCGCTTCGAAGGTGCAGCACAGAGTCTGAGGGAGGCAGAAAATCCTTCCACTCACTGGCCTCAAATTAGATCTCATCCACTCTTGGTAAAAACCTTACAACAACTTAAGTTACCTGGGGCACTTAAGTGTTGAAAACCAGGCTGGCTGCCTCTCCTCAGAGACTTCCAGCGGAAAAGTCCTACTACTTTGGGGTTTCCAGCAGTCACAGAAGAAAAATAGTAATTGTATATAATATCAGGTACTGAAAGACATTAATTGCTATGCATTTTTATAATTTAGAGAACACATTTCTGGGAAAGTTGGACAAGAACAATGAGAAAAAAACCCAGCAGCAAATGCCATTAGAAACCAGATCCATGACAAGCAGGTAATTTATTTTGGTTTTCTCTAATAAGCCCATTTGATCATTGTATTTGGCAATACCTTACACAGCAGGAACTGTCACTGTAATCAGCACAATGGCATTTACAGAGAGGGGAACAGACCCACATTCTGGGGGCAAGTGAGGGCTGAAAACGAGTTCCAGGAAATTCAACACTGAGGTACACTCTTTTTTTGTCTGCTCCACCCTCCCACTGCCTTTAGAGCGTGTCTGCCTCTCATTAGAGTGCCTAGAAGTTATGAGCACCCACACTGAGATTAGAAAATACCCCTAAATCCACAAATTCTTCAAGTAATGATCTGTAACGTGAAAGCAGACAACAAAAGGAAAAGGCAGAATCTAGCAGGGATTGGACAAAAGTTTGCCGTAGCAACCCCTGCTTAGCAAATTCTCTGCCAAGCAATTCCTACCCACAAGAGGTACATTCCATTCCCTCAACCTCCAGTGTCTTTTAAAGTTAAAACTTCTGTCTTGCTGCAGTTTATGGCACATTTTTACTGTGTGTTCTTAGGAAGCAGGCAAGGCTGACTAAACAGATTTCCTCCATGACCTTTACTACTGTCGGCTGAAAACAATTTAGTCCATTTTAAGTCATTTGAGAGCACTGTAAACATTATCCAAGGGGCTTAGGACTGACTGCCTAAAACATGACCTTTCAAGCTGACAGCTGACAAAAATCCTCCACTTTACACCATTTTAAAAGATATGATAAAAGTTTCTTATACTGCTGAAACAGAAAGGAATTTTCCTTTCACCATTACAGAATAAAGATACCTTTCATTCCATCTAAGAAATCTTTGGGTTTTTGGGGGTTTTTCGAGGGGCATGGAAAAATGAGGGAAATAACCTAAAGTACTCAGATACTTTCTCTCTTGAATAAAAGTTCAATCCACCCAATTAATATAAACCAAGAAGTGAAACAAAGAGGGTAAGCAAGCAGTGAAAGAGATAGGCCATGCAGAAATAAAAACCCTTACATTGGAAATAGTTTGGCTGGAAATTAAAAGAGAAAGAAATAAATTATGCAAGTCAGTTTTATTAACATTTAGTGTATACATACACCTGCTTAACTCATTCCTACTCAAGGGAAGATAGATGTAGCTTTCCATCTTGCCATTCCCAGTCACGCGGGGAATGTGTCAGACAAAAGTCAGTAAATCCAGAGCTGCAACCCAACAGCTATTAGCTGTGCTATACTTCAGAAAATAAAAGTCAGAAGAGTTTGGAACGTTGGCTTTGTCTCTTGGGCCACTAACAGTCCCCTCGGCTCTAATCCTACACTTTCCCCAAAAGGACTGTGGTGCTCTCTCTTCCACTGGCAGACAAAGCACATTCTTGGCACCTTTTCGGGACAACGACTACATTTTAAACTACTGTGAAAATGTAATGAGCACGCAGGATCTCAGGTGTGGCCGTCCTTGGGCCTCATACATGCTTAAACGTATTCTGGTCCAGAATTTCAACCAGCCACACACATGCTCTAAGTCTAATTTCTCTTGTCGTGCAAAGATAAGAGACCAGGTATCTGCTATGCCCCAGATACTGTCTGTAGAGAGCTAAAAACATTAAATCTTGTCTTAATCTCTCAGTACGATCACTGGGCTTGCACAGAGTCAGTAAAGCACTAAGGATTCTTCGTCCTTAGGCAGACTTTTCCTGCACTCTGTGACTTCCCTGGAACTGGCCTTCCTTGCAGATGAAGCAAAGCACAACCCCTCACTCTCTGTCTCAGATTTGGCCAACTGGTTCTGTAAGTTGTTTTCAGACAGATTTGCAAGTGACTTATTAAGTAATCCCATTACAATATCAGCCAGAGTTGCCTTCTGTGGACTAGCACTGCAGCACATCCTTCATTTCGTTTTTTAAAATTGTTCTTAACTACTGGAACTTTCTGTTAAACATGAGTGATACACTGGAATCCTTTGGGCTCAAAAAGGGGACTGAAGAGCCTAAGAGATTTAGCCAATGTCTAAACAGAACAGAGATCATAAACCTGCAATGACTGTACACAAACTCTTCTCAGCTAAGAGCTTGAGAGCAGAGCAAACTGATAGGTGGAAGACTCAAAATAAACACAAGATGATTTTTTCACAGGTAATTTTAAGCTCTAAGGAGGAGGCCAATCTGTAGAAGCACACGTGGCATTATCTGCAGTTACCACAAACCCAACAGACCATTTATATGGAAAATACTACACACAGCTGGACAGTAGCAAGGGAGAATAAAGCCAAGAAATCCTCCAAAAGAGTCACACTCTTCTCTGCACCATGAATGGCACTTCTGAAATGCACATTCGTTACATGGAATGTACAACTCGTGTAACCAATACAGGCCCTGCCTCCACTCCCCACAGGAACCCAGTCATGCTCCTGGTGGCTGGAGCTCCTCTTTGTCCTGAGCACAGGCTTGATTAAAAGTTTACATTGCTGGGATAAAAAGGAGGGTCAGCAGGAAGTAACGTCAAAACAGAAATGCATCAAAGCTGTAGCAATAAACACTTCACTCTCCCTTCGGAGTATGTTAAAAATCAGTCTCTGTAACACTAAGTGATTCCTTTTTTGACTTAAATAATCAGAAATGTAATTGGGGGGGGCAGGGTGGGACCCATTTGTTGGGGTTTTTTTTGGTTTTTTTTGGTTTTTTTTTTTTTTTTTTTATTTTCTATATCTCACTGATTCACAAAGTCTAACTGGTGGCCCTCCACATTCCACTAAAGGATGCTGCTCTCCAGGTAGGATTTTTAACTCAACCAAATTGATGTGGGAATAGACTACATTTGATACTTTGGCTACTTCAGAGCACAGGAACACACTGCTCATCAACCCAGCTCCGTGCAGAAGACAGCCCAACTTAACAGAACCAGAAAGTACCCAGAGAAAGCAATATAAATGATTGATTCCATATGGCAACAGAGATGATTCCATTAAAATGAAATTAAATGGATTTCAGGCTACAGAACACAATGAAAAGTATTCCACATTTATTTGGCCTTGTCATCTCACAGCACTAAAACAGAAAAATTCTTATGAAGAACATATTCCATTACCAATATTTAGAAAGTGTATAAACGTCATGACTACCAGTTTAGATTCACCCTGCCTTCCTCTTAAAACTAAAATAAAATCAACTGCAAACAGGCTGGAAATATACAATGAGATAGTGCTTACTTTCTGTGTAATTGCAAAGTAATTCTGAAAACAGCCAAAAATATTTCAAGATTCACCAAACATTCTGCTAGGCAGATTTACTTGGCACTCTGAGGTACGGTACCAAGTAGTTTTACACAAAAACCCCCAACAGCAAGCTAAAAAAAAAAAAATAATTAAAAAAAAATCCCTATTTAAATCATCTTGTTCCTTTTAAAGTTACTTAGTTTGATACTGTACCAGTCTTTGTAGCAGCACCCTGTTGTGTGTGCTGTCTAAAATATTCTGCTGTCGCCTAATCAGCTAAACACTCTTTGTTTAAATCCTAATCTTCCCCAGCTTTTCCCTAACTGCTGAACACCCGCTGAGAGCTCCCACAGTTATCTTTGGGACAGGGAAGCACAAAGGAGGACAGTGCATGTGCTAGAAGGGACACACTCGTGACTGAAACCTCAGGGGATGGCCACACTCCATTTGAATTCTGCCTCCACCTCACCTGGGAAAAGAAACTCACAGGGCAGCGCTGGATTGTTTTATTGGAGTTTGAGTGAATAAAAACACATCTCCATTACTGAAATAGTGAGCATCACTTATTTAGCAGGCAAAATGAAGGCAGGAAAGGAATACAAATTTACATCTACCTGTCTTGCACTCATTACATACTGAAATTCTATTGTGGCCCATTTTTTTTCAGGTTTTAATTCCATTACTTTTCTCATACTGGGCACTGTTTCTTCCTGTGCAGAGATCCAACCACTCAAATAGAAGGATTCTACCCTAAAAGCAGAATAAAAACGCACACTTCTGGAGAAAAGCTTTATCAGCTCGCACATCCTCCACAGAACAGTGGGTTTTAACCAACCACCTGGCTGCTACAAAACATTCCGTCGCTTCAGGGCGTTCAAAAGCTTGTTCTTGTCTCCTGTCATACCATTTTAAGCTACTTTGTACCTCAGAAACAGCACAAGAAACATCCCTTTTCCCCCGTTCCTTTGGCACAGCACTGCTGGACTGACACCTCTGCTCAGCTCACCCTGCAGGATGAGCAGGGCGCCCTGAGCTGCTCTAGGCAGCAACAGGAGTGCACGGGACACAAATAAAAAATACAAATACACACAAAAATGCTGCAAAACAGCTCGGATACCAAACAGCTCTGGGGCTCATCTTCTACAAAATTACTCCCATTTCTCAGAAAGCTTAAGCTCGGTTTAATGTCATTTTAAGGAAGCAAATGCACTAAAATAGAGTTCCTTCACTGAAAATAGAGTCAGATTTTACAGTTTAGTATTTATTTCCAGTTAATTCTTTCTTAAATTGTTATTGAATTAAAAAGAAAAATATTCTCACTCATCACACTAATTTATTCAAAAGCAAATTCTTTATCCTAAATACAGTCCAAAAGGGATAGAGAGAAGATTCTCATCCCATGCTAGAATTTTTCACCAGGTCTTGGTAGTCTTGCATGCAGAAATATCATTATGATTGATTTTCTTCCCTTCTCCTTTCTTGCTTTTTTTGTCTAGGCATTTCATGTCTCTAAACATATTATGTGAACCACAGAGATTTTCTCTTTATTCAAAATTCACAGGTTTTGAGAAATCAAATGAAATCTAGAGAAGTTCCAGATTACAGATGGCAACTGTCAATTTTGCTTATGCTTGTAAGATTACTGTTAAGGGAAACATTCCTTAATCAGATTTCATGTGCTTTGCCCATTACATCTCCACAGTATTGCTGATGTGGGAACTCCACTGGCAGGAAAAGTTTCTCCTTCAAATACAAAGTGGATTTTTTTGTCTGTTTTTTCTTTTCCCCACAATGTTCCTCTGTGCGAGCTGTACAACACGAGCTTCTGAATGATGGTAGAACCTTCACAATATTTTTGAACAAACGTTTCAAGACATTGCAAACATGATGCTACAAATAGATTTCCAGGGAAACATAGGATGGCCTGGGCTGGAAAAGAGCTTCAAGACCATCTAGTTTCAGTCCCCTGCCATGGGCAGGGACACCTTCCACTAGCCCAGGGTGCTCCAAGCCCTGCCCAACCTGGCCTTGGGCACTGCCAGGGATGGGGCAACCTGTGCCAGGGCCTCCTCCCTCACAGGGAAGGATTTATTCTCAATATCTGACCTAAACCTACTCTCTTACAGTTTGAAGGGCAGGAAGATGGGCTTCTCCAGCTGTAAAAACACAGCAGGCAAGTGCAGCCTCGCCGAACAGGGGACACAGCCCCACAGGATGGACGAGACAGGACCCAGCTGGGAGTGGGACACCTTTCCAGGGGCCAGACAAGTGGGACACCTTTCCAGGGGCCAGAAGCAGCACGAGGCAGGGCCAGAGACAGGACCAGGCACAGGCCGTGCACAAACTGCACCTTCCTGCTGGAGACTGCTCCAAAAATGAGCCTGGAGACAAAAAACCCTCAGCACAGCTCCGAGGTTCTTCGGGAGGAACAGTCCGTGAGCCAGGACAGCAGGAGATGTGTTGGGTCCAGGCATTTCTGTGGCACAGCACAGGCAAGAGCCCCAGAGCAGCAGGCCCCAGGTTGTTCTGGTCGGGGCAATTAAGGCTCATTAGTGCAGCCACGGCCTGACACAAAGCAGCCCAGGCTGCAGCCCCCAGGGCACTGCTCAACAAGAAGGGAAGAGGGGCAGAGACTGTTCCCCTTTTCACCGGCTCTCGCACCCACAGCTGTTTCAGGTTAAGTCTGTATCAGTTTCCATTACCAGGAGATTAACTTGGAGCTCTTTGGTAGGGTTCAAAAGGAGCATAAGGAAACTCTTAGCATACTTTTAAGAGCAGACACTTGATCAATCAGAAAACTAATATAAATTATGTAACTGGACAGGAAAACAAATTCCAAGCATTATAATTTATCCTGCAAAGGATCTTTAGCACACTCGTCATCATGAGCCAAGGGAAAGGGGAAAGCATGACTCACTCACCACTGATAATATCTCAAATTAGGATTTAGCCCAAGTAATCACTGAGGATGCAGAGCAGTCTGAAGTTTTAAACAGAAATGATATTTTCAAATTATACAGTACCAACTGCAGCTGACTAGGCATTCTACTGCTTGCAGATAATTTCAGTATTAGCTTTTCTACAGTATTTTCTGTTAAATAATTTTCTACAACAAGGAATGAGAATGACAAAGTACCACAGGTGTGTATCCTGTTAAAATATCATTAGATATGCAAATCAATTAACTCATTAGACAGAAAAAATGTGTGAATCTACGATGACCATTTCAAAGCACAGCTGTTGTGGTAAGACAAGAGCAGGTCAGTTGTAAAGGCTGGTGAGGATATCTGGGTACCAAAAGAGTTTATAAATGAAGGAAAGCACAAAGTATCCATTACAGACTGGGCTCATTTTTCTGTCTTATCAGTAGAGAAGGTGGTGATTAACACAGCCCATCCTAAAGCACAAGCATCAAAACAGGCAACAGAAGAGCATTTAAATTCCGTGCTTCCCAGAGAGATTCCCTTCATGCTCAGTTAACAGGTGATTCCTGTCCTCACTTCAACCAACCTCTGAACAGGAGATTTGTGCCAGCTGAAGTCCAGCTCCCCAAACAAAGCTCGTCCCCAGGCCCCCCTGTGGTTTCCCTATCTTTACAATGTCTGTAAGGTTGTTAGAATACAATAAGCTCTCTTCTCAAATCATTCAGTTGCTCACATAGGATATTACAAAGACATTATGGAATCTTAAGGAAAAAGAGACACTTTGTAAGAAGGATGCTAGAGAAGTAATAGTTTATCTACACTTTTGCAGAGCTTTAGAGGCAGCCCATTATAAAGAACAAGTCTACGAAGTTACCTTAAAATATCTGAGTTACTGGAGTAGATTAATAAAAGCAATTTCAAATCAAAGGAGACTTGCAAGTGGGAATAGTTTTGAAGGAGGGCATCAAGTACAGGAGTGCCACAAGAATCAATATGAATACTGTGCTTTTCACTATCTCTTAAGATTTATACAATGCCACATGGACTGCAGTGACAATATTCACTTAAAGTACAAAACAGGGACAGTCAGCATCAAGCAAGGTTTACAATTCACATGCAGAGAGGGTTCACTCTGCTACAAAGGGGACAGTGATGGAAAACAAAAAGGAACATAACATTTTAATGAGTTACATCCTACAGAGATGTACAGCAGAAAGATCTGTTCCCAAAAACAACTGTATCATCCTTTCAATTTGACTATTTGGTTACCAAATTCTTACCAAAGGGAAAGAACATTTTGTGACACATTTGTGAAGCTCAATTTATGTAATGAGTTTCTTTGTGTGAAATAAATAGATTAGAAGTCAGGAGAGTATAATGCAAGAACAACAAGGAGTACATCAATTTTATAGGAGAGTGACAAGGATTCCCAAGGAAAATTAGTAAAATGAGTATTTACAGTGAGATTGTGATTTATTTATGCATCATGCAGGACAATACCACATGTCCTGCCTGAAACGCTGTATCTTGGATTTAACTGGAGTTTGATGACCATTGTCATCTGGACAGGATTTTGGTTCATATTCACAGCTTCTGGAAGCAATGAACTCATGGCCATGTTACCCTCTACAGTGAGGGGTCCATATAAAAACTTCTTTATTACACACTCAACCTGCAGTTTGATCCACACACAGAACATAGAGAGGGATTAAATTAAATCCTCATGGTACGGTTACCTGGAGCTCTCCACCATTACATACACTTCATTGTCCACCATCACACATTTTGTTTTACCCTCAATAACCATTGCAGCATGAAAACCCTCAACTTTGATGCCCTGTTTGCTAGTCAGTAAACCTTTTTATTAGCTTCTCTTCCTTCCGACTGAGACGTCAGCGACCAAACTCTTCAGTTTTACCATTAACATTCACCAAAAACCGCAGCCCTACAGACAGTGCCAAAATGAGTTTCCAGACGAAGGCACGTGGCAAGCAGCCGGGCACCCTCCGCACGCCCCTTACCTTTTCCCGGAGCTTCCAGAGGCGCAGGCACCTTCCCACGTGGCGATTCCTCCTGCCGGGAGCGGGCCGGCGAGGAGCAGCTCCCAGC
>VZRO01002611.1:31523-55017 GCA_013397915.1 Daphoenositta chrysoptera
GTCTCTCCGGTGCCCGCGGCCCGGGAAGCGGCAGGGCTGGCCCCGGGGCTCTCCTGTGCCCGCAGCCCGGGAAGCGGCAGGGCTGGCAGTGGGGCTCTCGTGTCCGTGCCCGCCGTGTGCCCGCAGCCCGGGAAGCAGCAGGGTTGGGCGGTGGGGCTCTCCTGTGCCCGCAGCCCGGGAAGCGGCAGGGCTGGCCCCGGGGCTCTCCTGTGCCCGCAGCCCGGGAAGCGGCAGGGCTGNTGCGGGGTTGGTGCCCGTTCCCCCGCAGGTGTGTGCGATCGCCCATCAGCGAGCTCAGCTGCAGCACCCGCCCCCAGCACCCCAACCATCCCGGGTTGGCTTTATCCTGCAAGCGCTGCCTTATTTTGGGGCCTAAGTGTATGGGTTTTCTTCTTTTTTTAATCTGGCTGTATTGAAATATGTAGTATTTGTTTGAATTCACCTCAGCTGTCTGGTTCAGTGACCTGGCCTCTTCATTATCTGTCTTTGTGTAATCCACGGTAATTATCTTGGATGATTTCATGTTTTCTTCAAGCTCATTGATAATGTGTCAAGCACTGAAGGACAAAGAACCAATTACATTAGGATCCTATCAGAAAGTTTTCAGTTGGATGACAATTTCCCTCTGACTTCCCAGTTATTAATCCCTTAAATGTATTGTTTTAATTTCTTCATACATCACCGCCCAGAATATCATGATTCGTCATTAAAATATTTTTTTCTTAATTAAAAACTCTTAACTTTTACTCATTACCTGCTAGACAAATAATTTTAAGAATTTACTAAAACCATTCTGATTTTTAAACTAATCCCACAACAATGGCTAGTAAAAAGCTCTTTTTTATAGCTTATTTATGGCAATTGATCAGGAATTTCTTGCTAATTACAAGGAGCTTGTGATTTGTAACACACAATTGAATATTACTGTCTCCTACTTAGCATAATACTAATTTTTTTATTATAACTATATAGAAGTCTGGATCAATTATTGTTGTAACAGAAGCCTGACTATGCAAGCTAATGAAAGAAATTTCCAACACTTTATGTAAAGAGTAAAATAAAAACATTACTTCCGATGAGTAGATAATCTGTTTAAATTTGGACTGAAATTATTTGATTTTTTCTGAGGTGACATGACACAATACAGCTTCCCTAGAATGAGGGCATACTCATTATTTTAAATAAAGTCAGGCGACATGTTGGGCCACAATCTGACCTAAGCAATGCACTTGGCCTGATGCTGAAGTTGAATAAAAATGCTCTTAAATTCATTGTTTAAGGGTTATTTCCAAGTTAGCAGTTTCTTTCTGCCAAGTGTGTAACTCATTATAACAAAAACCAGGACTATTCAGGACACCCTGATGGACTGATGCAATTATTCAGTGCCTTCCACAAGGATGGAATTCTGTGTAACTGTTTGAACAACAAGAGCAGGAACAAAAATAGTACTGATTAGTGTCTGAAGTTTGTAAGTTACATCCACACAAACATAGTTCTTTGATTATATTCCAGTTCCTGCAACACAATAGACTGGCAGTAACAAGACATCAAGTAAGTTCAATAATAAATACATCATTTTTTTTTCTTTTAGAAGGAATCACATATTTAAGTATTTTGTGTTATTTTTTGTTACACAAAAATGAAGAAGAAATCAAAAGAAAATTATTTAAATTGATAACAAAAATATCCACACCAAATACTGTAACTTCCCTTTTTTGACTGCTAATTTTTTCCTACCTTGTGTACAAATGTTGAGCGTAGCATCTGCCAGTGCCCCACAGGCTGTTTTCTCAACCACTTGCCCACAGAAACCACTTTGCAGATTTTCATTGACATGAGTAGATTTTTCTTCAGGCCCAGAAAGCCTGAAGGACCAGACCTGTCATCTGCTCAGAAATACCATTTTGTTTTTCATTTACAGGGACAAACTGTGACATGAAATTACTGGCAGACAAAACCATGCTGCTGTGGCGGCCCTTCAGTTGTTCACTGCAGGCTCCAAGGACGGAGCAGGTTGGGCAGCTCGTGGCTTTTCCACATTTCTCGGGCACAGAGCAAAGATGTGAAGATTTTGTTTTCTACACAAACGTGTCAGCCAACAGAGAAGGGAGTGAATAGAGATTTAATGTGCTTCTGGTCAAAGCTCAGCACAGACCCTTGTTCTCTTCTGCTGATTAACACTACTGGTCTTAGGGTTCTCAGCTGTAAACAGAGAGAGGGGAAAAAAAAAGAGTACAAAGTTGTGGTACCTGCAATAATCTTTAAATTGATTTCAGTGTCTTTCTCACAGCATCATGTTTCAATTTGCTTCTGCACTTACTTTGAAATTACGTGTTAACCAAATTAGTTGTAAAGAAACAGTGAATTTTGACAGAATATTCCCTTCAAAATCCATTGAAATTCAGTTTGTTCTTCACTGAAGACCATACATTAGTATTTACTTCATTTTTGGGGGGAACAAGGAGCAATGCTTTTAATGATCAACATGCTTTCCTTCACATTTTGAAGTGCTAAAATAGACATAGAAACAGCCACAGAGTAGCAGCACCCTTCTTCAGAGAGCGGTGGTGGTGAACCAACTTACATTTGTTTCTTACAGTTACAAGCAATACAGACTGCAGGTGTTTGCACTGACATTTGCTTGATATGAAAATATACTTCCAAGCAAATATGCACTATCAGGCATCTTTAGCAGTCATCTCACCATTTTCTTTCACATTTTAAACACACGGGTGCAGGGGAAGAAACCGTAATTGAGCCGTATTAGTAATCATTTAGAGATGGCTTTGGATGATGAGGGTGTTGTTTGACATTTTCTAGAAGAGCTCGTTCAGCAGCAAAGGCGAGCAGAGCTGTTCGCAGCTGGCTTCTGGCCCTGCTCCTGCTTCCTTCTCCCTGCACACCTCAGCTCAGCCCCACGGCAGCGATGCTTCCCACCAGCCCAGCCAGAGTTCTTCCAGTTCTCTCTGTTTTCCTGTCGCTGTGCCACTGCCGCTGCTGCCACCTCATCCCCTCACAGATGAGATCCAGGTCCCGAGTGACACCAAACAGCGAAGAGCTCCCGTTCCAGTTTCACACGCTGCACTCTGCTTCAGACGCGCTTTCACGCAGAAAGCCCAAGAGGAACTTAGCAGTTTGTGACAAAATTCTACTGTTATTTCAAAGCACTAACAAGTTGTGAGTTTTTACCCATTTTTACATTACATATCATGATTAAGATGCAGTAGGATTTAGGGTAGTGATGTATTTTTTTAAGTATTAGCCCATCCAGCCTTACAGTGCGAGAAAAACTGATCACACAACCACCTGTGTGAGCAGAATTTTAAGTACAATTCTTTGTAACATGTGTTTCTTGGCAGTGTAACCCTAGATTTTTCTTTACCAGAAGACACTATGATCAAATTATTGTTTTTTGCTCCTTGCTGTATTTATTGTGTCTTGCCATCTGTCTTATCTCCCACATCTGTCTTGTCTTCCACATCATTCTTGTATCCTAGTCCCTACTCCATTCCTTTACTGTCTGTCTTACTGGTCCCATTTGCCCTTACTCTACATTTTCATTCTCTTCATGCTGCTGGCATGCTTTTGCTTAAGTTCTAGCACTACCTCCTCCTCTTAGTAAGAGGATCTCAAATGTGTTTAAATCACTCTCGAGCATCACTCCCTTTTTTTCTGAAATTGGGCCTGTTTATTTAGAAAAGTCCTTCTTTGCTGTCCTGTCATTTACATTATTTTTTCATAACTATGTTTAATATAGAACAAACTTCAAGGAATCAAATACAAATCCAGCTTTTGATGCAATGGCAGGTTTTGTTTTTAGTTTGTACCAACTGACACACGCCCGTAAACCTCTCCTTCACAAAATCAACTGGCAGAAGCCAACAGCTCTCCTTTGTGCTATTGCTTTTAAGATCCTTTTCCATAATGGGGTTGTAGCAGAATTTCTTCTCAGACAGGGAGAGAGACAGTAGCATTTCTGCTCTAAAGAGACCTTTATGAGTTTGGAGGAAGAGGAACTTCGGCCGGGACACAATTTGGAGATCTCAGTGCTCCTTTCACAAGAATGGAAGATGATAACTGATGAAGGGACCTTTGAGGAACTCCAGTACACCTCTTATTTTATCTTAGTCTAATAAAAGTGTAGCTGCTTCTATGTTCAGCTGCTGAGTTCAGTTGACAAGAACTACATTTTTCAATAAATCATTTTCAAACCTCTTTTGATATCAATTCCCTCGTGTCAGTGATAGGTTTCTGAAAAAGCAAAAGCAAAGAACTCTCCTGGGCACTTTTTCAGTGGTAAGTACCAGACACAAAGGATCCCAAATGCTGCTGGGCACTTACAAGTGCCTGTAACTGTGTAGTATTCTCATAGTAACAAACCTCCCAGTGCTGTGTTGGCTAGGAACATGACCCAGTATTTGATGGACGATCTGGAGCAGGGGGACCTGAGCCTGTGTTGCTCTTGTTCTCTCATGTGTGGCCCAAGCAGGTCGCTCTGTCCTGCTCCCCACCTGCTTTGCCTGCAAGTTCTTCAGAGGGAAAATCGTGTCTTAGGAAAGTGAGGCACTGTCATTCTTTGAGAGCTGCATTCTCTCCCACAGTATCACCGAGTAATTCAGTTCTTTGTGTGCAATATACGTTCCTTAGCAAATAGAGTTGCTCAGCCACCACTTTTTAATGCACAGCCTCCTTGGCCTCTTCATTCCAAAGTGATGCCAAAAGGTGGCAATTACAGTGGAATTTGGGACATTTGTCACCACTGCTAGCATTTCACCAATGATCACACAACTCCAGCATGAGGGATTTACCTGGTGCTCTTTTGAAACTGATACAGTTTTTTCTCCTAAATTTGGAATGAGAAGTGAGAGCTCTTTAATTTGTAATAACATTTGCTTGGTTTCTGTTTTTTTATCATGTCTGATACTTGGGAGTATCACCCAAGTTTATACAGTGAGAGTTTTTATAAGGGCATGGAGTGCCAGGACAGGAGGGAATGGCTTCAAACTGACAGACAGCAGGTTTAGATTGGATATTAGGAGAACAATTACTTACAGTGAGGTGGTGAGGCCCTGGCACAGGTTGCCCGGAGAAGCTGTGGCTCCCTGACCCCTGGAAGTGTCTAAAGCCAGGCTGGATGGAGCTCTGAGCAAGCTGGGATAGTGGAAGGTGTCCCTGTCCATGGCAGGGAGTTGGAATCAGATGATGTTTAAGGTTCCTTCCAACCCAAACCATTCTGTGATTCTGTGATTCTATAAGCACAGTACATTGACCCTTTCATCAGGTTACTTCAGCCTTCTTTCTCTACCTGTATATAAAAGAGCCTATATAATAATGTATATGCATTAGGCCACATCCAAGAGAATAGCAAGCCTTAACAGATCACAAGCCTTAAATAAAAATTAGCTGTAATTGTCATTATTGCTAATTACTTTACTTGCAATGTCACTCATGCAGTCCACTTGTGGCAGGTCCATTTAATTGACCCAAACTCAGGACTGTAAAATGACATGACTTTCTAAAGAAGGGCCTGTAAATAAAAGTATATGGTGTTTTATATTTAGAACAACATAAATGTGCTGTCATCTCATCAGTCAACTCAGTATAAATATGCTTTCCACGTAAGGTTTAATGTCTGGCATTTTGCTGCCTCCCTTGCTGACCGAGGAGTACTTTTACATGCATTACGTGCCACATTCATTGCAAGCTAATGCATTATACAAAAATAGTTTTTTAAAAAATTAAATATTTACATTCCTTTGAAGGTTTAATACCAGATCTCCCTAATGGCTGCATTTTCTCATTTCTGCATTTTATAGTAATTGCTTTCCTCACCATGTACTCTTTGGTGATTTTCCAATTAATTGCCAACCCGTCTGACCACCTTTACTCTGTGTTTTATTTCTGGCTTATAAAAGAAATTTAGCAGCTGTTAAGAACATCATGGTAATGTTTTTGACTGCTTATGAATCTGAAAATGCTAGGCAGACATTAATTAAGTCACATAATGGTATTTAACAGACACCACTGTGATTGATGCGATTACTTTGTGCACTGTGTATGTGTAGGCAATTCCAAGCACAGTTTCACAGGGATTCCCAAGCCTGGGTTTCACTGGTAAAGTCCACTTAGGGATTAATAGCAAATTTAGCTCATAACATCAACAATATGACACAGTACCCAAAACCTGTGGCAGAAAATAAATGGCAGCCTGACAAATGTTAAATGGTACAAAAAGCTACAAACGTTAAATGGTACAAAAAGCTACAAACGTTAACTGGTACAAAAAGCTACGCATTCCACTGAGTCTTCACACACTTTGTATGTACAGACTTTACTGTATAGAGAGTTTAAAGCTATTTTTCTCTTCAAAAAACAGGAATTAAGATAAGGAAGGGCGTCACGCTGCAATGCCTTCCTGAAGCAAACAAAAAAAAACATTGAAAAGAAGAGAAAACGTTACAAAGCTCAGCTGTATTGGCTCTGTTTGGTAAGGTTTCATTTGAGGCCCTAATCGCAGGAACAAGATTTGTTCTAAATTGTTTGCATTTGCTTCTGAATATCTGGAAATTTGCTTGTTAAGTGTTCAGGTGGAGGAAAAAGCCTTCTCAGGTGCAGAAAGAAGTAATGCTGTGCAGTCAGTGGAAAGAAACATTCAAACAATTATACACCCTACTGCTTCAAGTCATATTAAAACAATCTATAAGCTAATTCAATGCTAACACAATGTCTCATAAACGGAACACGGGCCGGATGAGCATCCCGGCTGAGCAGGCTGGATGAACAACCTTCCAAGTCAAGAAATGCAGTGTCATTGCAGTGTTGAACAAGGTTTTAACTGCCAGTTGCACTTCATACCTGCTGCATTTAATCGGTGTTGCCAGCACAGATTTGTTCCAGAGTGGAATAAAAGTAAATTATGACTAGCAAGCAAGATTCTGAAGTCTGACGATCTTTTACCTTTCTTACTTCATTTCCCTATTTTCTCGTACAAGCTGGTCAGTAGAAGATAAGCAAAGATATTAAAACAGGAGTTTAAATCAGTTCCAGGATGAATTTAACCCCTGCTCCCTTCTTCCCAACTCCACAAGCTCCTCCCACAATTTATGTCTTATTATTCAAGGTGAATAAAGGTGAATGTGTATTTTTAAATTTGCTAAGTTTTTTTTGGTTGTTTTTTACCCCTTTCCTGTGAGGCAAAATTGTTGGATCTAATCATCGTAAGCACATTATCCACTTTTAGAATAAACACAGGAATTTTACTGTAATTCTCTCAAAGAACTGATGGGAAATTTAAATTTGAAGATGATGTTTAATGCCACCTTGCAGGCTTAGTAATGAGCACTTACAGATCGTCTGATTGAAAATTCAGCTGGCTGCGTAGTCCCTGAGATAACTTTAAATTAATAAAACTTCCAAATACTTTTTTCTTCTTAATTTTTCATGATGTTTCTATTTGATGAAAAAGTAAAGCAAAGCAAACTGTGAAGATAAACATGAACATCACTAAGGGTTCTCTAGTTTGCAGATGAGATGACATTTTCATCTTTCATATCCTGGAGTATCAGTAGGATCAGCTTCAAGATTCATTAGTTGGGATATTTGAAGAGAAGTACTTGCAATAATGGTCCTGGTGATTCTTACATTACCTTTATAGCCTTATTGTCTTTAAAAATGGAGGCTACTCTAGATCTGACAACCTACAGATCTAAGAAATATTTTAAAATATAAAATAAATGAATAAAAGTAAATTTGGAAGAATGTTTGTATAGTAGAAGAAACTTTAAACTTTTTCACATTGCTGTCTGCAAGCCAAAGTAAGTTCATTTATCTCTTTTTTTTCCCCCCCAAAAAAAATATTTTAGGTCTGGAATATGCCTTGAAAAGCCAAGACAAGAAAAGACTGCCCAAAAAGACAAGGTGGCACATGCCATCTGTCATGCATCCCCAAATGTTAATTACTTATGAGTAAGATTTCAGATCGAAATGGAAATGAAAATGATCTTCAAAGTGTAACTGAAGAGCCATGGCTGTAATTCAGCTCTGTGTGCGTCTTGATCCTCTTTTTCTCACACTTCAACTGAAGTACGATACTTCGACTTTTCACAGAATCTACATTGCAGCACACGTTACTAATCCGGTACAAATTTCTGCAGCACTAAAGGGCAATATCTATTTGGAATGGCTGCTACAGGAAGTTTTGTATTTATAGAAAATTCAGATTGTAATTAAAGATCTTTAAATAGGCTTGCCCCCCTCCCCCGTTTTGGTACTATGCAAAAAGAAAGAACAGTTAATTTCTTCGTGTTCCATTGATATTATTAAACCCACAGAATGGCGGGGGTAGAGGAAAGGAAGACGAAACTATTGATCTAATTTTGAACCTCTAGATGTGAAATGTTGGATACAAAGCAGCTCAGTAATTTTGATTCCAAGCTACATCCAAAACTGAACAAAGTATATTCTTGTACCCTTAAGATATAAAATAATTTTTTGTAATAACTTCTGTTCTCTGAAGATTTTGCCCTGAGAGGAACAAAAGCAGCACAAAAATACCTAATCTTCAGGGGTTTCTATACCTTACAAGGGAAAATTCCTGCACAGAGAATAATCACTTGAAAAGAACTTATTTACTTAGCCCTCAGGTAGAAAAGAGTTTATGCACACAGAGAAAATCCAGATAGTGTCTTAAACATAGTCTTGGATATCTCACACACAACCCCTATTCATCGCTCTAAAACTGAGTAACAGCTTCAAAATCGCTGTTTGCCAGCATCTCTGGGGGAGGAGTCGAGGCTAAGCACAGCTATAAAATGCTTCCCAAAAAGACTAATAACATTTTGCAGTGTAAGAATGGAAATCCTAATGTTCGGCTTTTCTTCGAAGAACAGTTTCTTTGTGTCCCTTGCTCAGAGGAGGCGAAGTGGCTGTTCAAAGCCCCCTGTTTTGCTGAGGAATGTTTTTGTTGTTACTGCCCCGCAGTGGCTCATTGGAATATGTATGCAGGGTGGTTGTTTTTTCTGCCTGAGCAGGCATTTGGAGACGGGGAGGGTTGCCAGGGAATCTTTTATATTCACTCAGCCTGCCTTGCAAATGATCTACAGTTATAGGCAAATACAGCTATAATCCAAGAGCACGTTTTCTTTCACATCCTTATTACAGAGCTAATGTATTCTCCTCGCCTCAATGTATAGATTATATTTCTACTTACTGGAGGTTCTTTAGATTGGATGAAATGGAAAGATTTAGTAGATAAATGGGGGACTGATTCGGAGAACAGGCATTTCATTGAGCGCTCCCAGTGGCAGTGAATCCTGCAGTATGCCATGAATGGTAAAAACCTCAATGAGTGTAAATACACATCCGTGTGTGTAAAACACACACTGTTCCTCTGTGCACACTTCCATTTAAGATAACTTATTCTGAGAACAAAACCAAAACTACCTTACAATGTCAATAAAAGTTGTTCTGTATATTTAAGGCGTGGATTTAGCAACCAGGAGCTCATTTTTAGGTTAGTGGTCTGAGCGTTTCACCACTGTTACGATTTGGCAGAGTGAACACATTGCACAGTGACCCAGATTCTCCCTGTGCTCTGTGGCTTTGGACTGCTCTGCCAGCGCCATCCATCTCCCAGAGCACAGGGGAGCTCCCGTCACACACTCTCAGCCCAAATCTTTGCTGGGCCTGCACTCAGAGAAAGGAAGGGTTACTCTGGAGCATTCCAGTGCCAGCTCAGCCTCCTGGCCCCCTTAGCCGTGGACATGGTACCTTGATGCTGACACTGGCCTTTGTGCTCAGCAGCAGCAGCACCGTGGTAGCGTAAGAATAAAATTACTTTTTTTTTTCCCACTATTTTTTTCTAACACTTCTTGCCAGTTTCAGTTTAGATATACTTAGTCCTGTAGTCAAATACATTTTCAAATTACTATCAGATTAAAAGAGCAAAAAGCACTCTGGAATTCACTATTGCTTTCAGTCAGTGAAGCAGGGGGAATGTTACAAAATACTAAGTCACCCTTCAGTCTGACCTTGATTTGCAATCTACAATTTAGTGAATCTCACATCACATCAGATGTTCACTGGGTTAAAAAGATCAGTGAGCTTACCTGCCAGTACATATGTAGCTTATCTCTTTGTTTGGAGTTCAGCTTGTCAGCACACTAGTGATCTGTGCTCCATCTGCACATGGAAGCAGAAATATCCCGGTCTCATAATACATGGGCTGCACTGCCCTGTAATTCCTGCTTCAGCTGAGGAATGTTTATGGGGCTGAGCATACTGGTGCTGTCATCCTAATTTTTCTGCGTTGTTATTGTACCAGCACAAAGTTCTTGCAATGTGTGGTTTAAAATGCTGGCTGCTCAGCAAATGAGCTAGTGCATGCAGCATTGTAATAACACAGAAATCTGCATGTTGAATTTCAATTATGCTTTAAGGCTTTCGAAACAGAGTGCTTACACTTTCTTTTCAATATGCAATGAAATGTTAGTTGGTTGTTTGTCTTTTTTTCCTTTCTCTACAAGCATCAGCACGTCAAGGCACTAGAGAGTTTCCTTCTGAGTAAGTGATTGTTTATTTCAGCTCCCATGCCCTGTGGAAAGCCTGCCTAGTGAGTGACCATGTTATAAAAGAGGCTCACTCTGTTTTCAAATCAGTTAATGCATTATATCTCTCTGATGAAAGAGAGGAAATTAATTCTGTGAAAGGCTTTTTACCTTCCCATGTTTAAATAGCCAGTGCAGTAATGCATTTTGGGGTTGGTGCAAAGTAGAAGGGTGCCCAATGACGAGATTTATTTGCAGGAATTTGTCACTGGTGCCTGCAGTCAGCACATGTAAGGGACTGGCCGCTTAGGACAGGAAATAAGAACCATTATTTCTTGAAACTGAGGTTTGCAACTCACTAGCAATCACCTTTTTTATTCTGGGAAGCATTTGGATGCACTACCCTCTGGCAGGCTAGATTTCATGGTCACCCTCATAGTGCCAAAAGAACATCTTTAAAAACTGTAATAGAACATAAAGTGGAAATACAGCAAGGCTGGATTCAGTCATGATGGCAGGGAGGAACTGGGAAGGGCTTGTACCACAGCAGAGCATTCTCACAGTCACAAGACATGGTCACTCTGAATTTAACACTGGAACGTTGCAAAGGATTTCTCACAGCCTAAGAAATGCAGGGCTCACCAAGCAGGCAGGTCTGTACAGCTTAATGGCAGCAATGTGCAGAAACAGAGGAATGGAACCTAAAAGGAATATAATCATGTTAGAGTGGCTGAACACAATCGTTATCAGCCCCGTTTGAAAGGCAGAGCTGATCTGCCCGGCTGAAATGGTTTCGATGAAGCCACAGAGCTTGAGGGAGCTGCACTCTGCTGCACTGGTCTGTGCAGAGAGGTCCTTGATCTGCCAGGGGAGGCCAAGTTTTGGGTTAAGGTAACGGCATCTTCCTCACCATGAGCAGAATTACAGGCTGGACCAGGAAAGTGTTTTTAAAGTTAGAGATAATTGAAAAGAACATTTTCAGGTTTGAATAAAGTATAAAATAAGAAATATAAAATGCTCATTTCCCTTCTGTAAGAGCTGAATACTTTATGGGTCTTCAAGGTAATGCACAAACAAACAATGAGAACCAAAGTTCTAATTAACAATAACCAAAGACAAGAATGAAGCTGTAAACTCTGAATAACTACTTAATAAACTTCATTTATAGAGGGGTGCAGTTTAAAGCCACTACTGGTTTACAAAACAACATAGGTTCAAAATGAAACTCCAGCATATAAAAGTCTTGTTGCTCCTAGTTTTAAGAAAATAAAAGAAATGCATGTACCCATGGTAGTTGTATATTGGTCATGGTACCCACAGTTGGTCTCCAAGGTGACAGTGAAACAGGAGGTGGAGGAAAAAGCGAAGGAAGCAAGATTTTAACTTTCTTCATGTGCAGCATGAATTAAAAATGTGAGTGCTATAGTACAAGAAAGGTTCTAAGTACATTTCAGGGGCCCTGGTGACAGAACTAACCACTCTAGCTCTGTTTTTCAGTTTAGTACAATGTCACTGAAGTCCCTTGAGGTGAACAACTTCATAACCCACAGAAACTTCCAACACTAATTCTTGATTTACGCATGCATGCACTCTGCTTTAAGAAAGCAAGAAAACCAAGAGTAAAGTTTTGGATTTTTCATAACTAATGAATATAACAGCAGTCTTGAAACACTGCAATAGAATAAGATCTGTATTTGTTAAGTTTTAATAATTAATCCATTGACACAGCTACGATGATGATAAAGGGAAAGGAACTGCTTGCCATTGTCACAAGACAGTGCCTCCAAAATTAACACTGAATTGTGATAAAGACTCTTCTTACAGCCAAGAAGACAATCACAATGCAGAGATCATAACCACAATGATATGAATTATTATCCCATATTTTCAAGTAGAACTTGGCTTCCCCATCAACATGGGTGTTAAAAAAATGAGACAGAAGGAGCTGCTTTGGTAGCAGCCAGATTTTAAGTTGAAGTGACGATGGAGAAGACTCCAAAGTGAAAGTACCAGTCTACCCAGGAGCAGGAGGGGAAGAACAGGACCAGGTCTCCTGTGAATACACTGTGACAACAGAGTTGCTTCCAGCAAAAGGGCAAGGGAACATGGCTGCTCCTTTCCTGTGCAAGCTCCTCGCTTCACAAACTCTGCATTTCCAGCAACAGGCTGTGCAGCACTCCAACGAGAAACTTTACCTTTTTTTGTCAGAGATAAGATTGACTCCAGCCATACCTTTTTTGGTGTCCTTGCTGTTCTAGGAACATGAAGCTGCTTGAAAGGCGCCCCCTGTGAAGCCAGATGTAGCTCTGTTTGTATCAGTAGAACAAGAGGAGGCAGCAAGAGCTAGTGGGTCCGAGCCAAAGGTTTGTTCTGAGGCACAGTTCGGGTTCTGCACAAGTCTGAGTAATATGGACAAGCATCTTCAAACCTAGTAAAAGATTGCATTTTTATTTTAAAATCATTGAGGCTAAGAATACCATGAGGACATCATGTCGGTGAGGATATGGTATTTGCACAGCTAGTTCCTACATGTTGCACCAGAAAGAGATATGTTAAAGTGAATGGGAGTGCCTGAACAAGACTAATTCAGGCTCATTTGTTTTTGTCACTAGTACATGTATGTGTCAGTGGTTAGTGATTCCTTTTTGAGGAAATGACTGGTAAATATCAGTCCAAATTGCTGGAGGAAGTAGTGGATAAAGAGGAAGCAATTTCTCGTGTATTATGGGGTTGTAAAAGAAAGTTAATATTAAGGGGATTCTAAGTGCTGGAACACAATGTCACAAATGGGGTAATACTTGGTTTACTCTTATTAATAGGGAAATACTGAAAACATTCTAGAAATCTATCAAATAACTCTAGAGGAAACTTAAAACTAGTCTGAAAAACACTCAACTTTGCTTTCATTTCCCATTAGTCATTGTGAGAACTGTCTTCCGAGATACTGCAGGTATTATCATGGTTGACTACGTTACACTTAAAACCCTCAGGGCATCACTACACTCACCTGTGCATAACCTGCAATCAAGTATGAAAAATAAATATTAAGGCACATTTTGGAATCCCTGAGGCCTTGTTTGAGTGGCTTATGCTGTCGGCTTTGGTTTATATCATGTTTTAAATTTGGCAAACATATCAACAGCAACGGATACTTTATTTTCAGTTCAGACAAACCATTTTGTTTAACTGTGGCTGGAAAAAGACCCAAACTGCATGGCAGTACAGATTGCAGGTTGAGCTCTTTTCCTTCATAGAGCTGTGTGAAACATTTTTATTTCAGGTCTAACATAGACCACGGCCTCTGCTCTTCATTTACAATGTGGTACAAGCAAATGACTAGAAGCAGAAGTGGAGAAAGACCACAGTAAATTGCTTTTGCCTTTTTATATACTGACCCATGGCTATGGTCAGGAGAAAACACTATTCTCTAAAGAGATCTACAGTCTATTTCTCGGTTTTACATACTGAAAGAGTGCAGAGCACTGTGGGAATTGTAAAACAAGGTAATGTGTAGTTAAAATGAAGTTAGACAGTGCCATAATGTATATGCTCAGGTGGTAATCATCAATCTGGCATTTACTGCTGCCATGCCTGTGTGGTTTTTCATTAGGACCCAACTGCCCACAGTGCAGCTGGAAACCTGGATAGCTCTGGCCTGTATGACAGGATAACTCCTGAGAACCTGAGGGAGGTTTTACCCAGATCAGCTTCTGGCCTTACTCTCCTCTCACACCCAGTAAGTCTGACACATAACAGACACTCCCATTATCAGTGTAGGATAAGATTTAAGCTTGATCTCATTTAAATTTTATCAGCATGGCTGTTGATCAGCTGTTGTTATTCACACATCTATCCCAGTCCTGGAGTTATCTCTTTAACTGCTGTTGTACTGATGCCAGGGTATGCCAGCAGAAACATTTTATACCTGTGTAATTGGATCTACACTAAAGCGATTGAAGTAATGATAAAGCCAAAAGCTGGCCGTGTCTGTGCAGGGAATTTTATGGCAGAAATCTGTCTCTGTAGGCAGGGGTTCAGGCACACAAGTGACTACAAGAGCAGTGCATGGAGGCACAGCATCAGCCCATCCACGGCAGCTCCTCCCTGCGTGCCCAGCCCGTGGGGACACCGCACAGGAGGACATTGCCGAGTTTAAGGTGATGGAGTCACCAGGCCCTTGCCGCGGGCAGAGGGCACGGACTTGGCCACCTGCTCGGGTCAGATGATGGATTTACTTGTTAAGCTTCAATAACTTGTGAGTGACTCTGAGTCCCCTCTTTATGGTTCCGGCAATTCCAGTCACCGTGTGGAAATGCTGTGATGGAAGAGCAGCTTTTTTCTAGTTGGCCTTACCCTACCTTTTCATTTATTCGGGGCACACAAAGAAAACTTATCAAAACCATGGCAGTGACTTCTGTTCAGTAGCTCTCTTCTCTACAAAATTAATGTAAAGAACACAAACATAAAAATTTATCCCTGACAAAGAATCCAAAATATGTGTTCAAGATAGCAAAAGTTCAGTAACTGAAATAGAGGTGCTCTGAACAAATACAGAAATAAAGATCTCAGCTACCTGGAGGAAACAGGCACCCTAAACCCTAACTCTAACCCTGAGTTCTTTATTTGATGCTCTTAATAAGGATAATTATGATAACAATGAAGATGAGGATAAATATCTCTGGATTATTTTATAACTTTATTCATGCAGATAAACTTTGAAACTGAAGCAGAGGCAACTTTTCAGAGTTGTGCCCAAGATCCACTCTTGGTCTGGACACAGAGCCTGTCGTATGCCTTATCAGATAATAAAATTATTCTTCCACTCAAATTATGACCCAATATAATATATATATTATTGGATATATATTATTTGATACTATAGGATCAAATTATGTTTCCTAATTAATATAAAGCCAATATAACACATAAATATAAATAAAATTATAAATATTTTGGGGTACTTAGATTAATCAAATTTCACAATATAACACTAAGGGTTTCAGTCATGAGTTTACATGCTATAGAAAAATGAAAATATCTTCAAAAATGTTAATGACCTAATTTGTGATAATACCCTGAAAGGTGTGGTCTTGAAAACTCATTTGTTCCTAAATGACTTTAAAATGTTTCCAGAGAACACAAGTAAGAATATTATCAAAAAACCCTAGCAGCATGTAATGCAAAATGTTTGCAGAAGTATGTTCTCTATGATTGTATGCTTTAAATGCATAAAGATTTATTGGACTTGGACCATGTATGGGATTAATACTTTTTTGCCAGGCACTCGATTTCTAATTTCTTTGCCAAACACTTTTGAACAACAGTGATGATTTATCCTGGCCCTCTGTAGTCCTGTTTTCATTTTTTAGTTCACTTTCAGAGGAAGTTCATGAAATTTAGGGTGCTTTCATGCCCAAGTTTTGCAATTTATACTGATACAGTTGAGGTGCCAAAACCTAATATTCATTGATTAATATTAGTTTAAAAGCAGTTATGAGAGTTCAGGAGGGTGAAATCTCACTCACGTAAATCCTCCTTGCTCCAGATCAACTACAGCTTTTATTACCATGACCACAGCCATAACTGCCGTAGTAGTGCAACCAATTATATCTATTTTTAAACTGTATGTCTGAGACACTTAAGAAAATGTCACCTGCATATTCTTGGTCTCACTTTCTTTTCAAATAACAGGCATAAGTCACCATCTTTTGAAGCAAGGTCTGCCTCACCACTAAATACCACAAGTACAAAGTTGCTTGCTTCTTTAAATTATCTTCA
The DNA here is from genome assembly GCA_013397915.1 of Daphoenositta chrysoptera. Lineage (NCBI taxonomy): Eukaryota > Metazoa > Chordata > Aves > Passeriformes > Daphoenositta > Daphoenositta chrysoptera. The sequence goes on from VZRO01002611.1 coordinate 47,846, forward strand.
TTATGACACTCTGGAATGGAGTACAAACTGATTTCACTGGAGAAATGGGAATTTGAGACCTTTGGGCTATATTCATAGCTACCAGTTACGAAAAATAATAACCATGTGCTGCAAAAAACCAACAAAATATTTTGTTGGCAATTGTCTTACTACACATCAAATGCATTATCTGCAAACTGTCATGGTCCAGTTCTGTGTATTATTTCATTGTATTTCAATATTACTTGGAGTAAGCGTAAGAATGTTATTTAATCTGTTTTGGTTTTCCCTTCAATTCTTCAGTCTGAGAAATTATGTGAGCTAACAACTTGGTTTCAACATGGAAACGGTTTACGATAGCAACATTTTTTTTTCCCCCAACGATAATTTTCTTCCTTTAGCAACAAGAAATATGCTATATAAAACTTGAATAAAATGAATTATATTCTACTGCACTGAAATCTAGATTTTAAACCCAAAAGTAAAGGAACTGGCTGAACTGAACTAGGCTAAGCTGAACTAGACAAAGGTGTGTTAAGTCTTAAAAAAATACCTGATCAATGTATTTTAAGCTGTTTTTCACCTTTATTTATCTCTTGCTGTTTGCTCCACAATTCCTGTGAGTATATAACCAGCATTGCCTTTGTGCTTTTTGACACTAATTGAGAAATATCTTAATTTGAAGCCTTCTGAGGGACGTTTCCCCGGGTGGATCATTGAGGTTGTTACGCGAGATCACAACTTGCATTAGGCGGCTTGCGAGGTTACAGCAGCTTCACAAATAATCAGTAACTAGGCAGCGAAATTAAGTCGTAGCGATGAAAAATACCGCGTGTTTTTTCCTGGTAAACGTTACAAAGAGCCATTTTTTGCAGTTTTCGAGTCGCGGAGCCGCTGGAGGCCGTGAGGGAGTAGCGCTGCCTGGGGCGCCCTCTGGCGGCGGCGCTCCGGGAAGTGCAGGCGGCGGCGGGAGCGGGGCCCGTCCCTCAGGAGAAACCCGCGCCTCAAAATGAAGTTTTGTACCGCCCGTGCCATTATCCACGCATTAACCGGGTTTGTTACCAGTGCGGCAAGGTACTGAGGAACAAACACGGCTCTGAGAAACAGGTAAAGCATTTTCTGATGCGAAGAGCCTTCCTCTCTTCTGTTTTGTTGAGAACCCTGGTGAGCCGTGTTCGTGGGTAGCTCAGTGAAGCGCTAACAACAGGTGTAGTTTTGGTGAAAAAAACACGCACACGCTGTCCCAGACTTCGATTGGCAAAAACCTTTTCAGGAAGGAGAGTTAAGAGTCCACACATAATAGCCAAAATTGAGCTGAGGGAACATAATGCCCTATGTTGTCAACGCAAACCCCAGGTAAGACTGACATGTCGGTCTGTTCTGGTACCTCAGTGTTCTTGTCAACAAACCATTGCATGACCCTCTTGTGGAAGGAAGGTCTGGAATGTTACATAATCCTGTGAAAACCTTAAGACTGAATATTTTGTTATCTAAACTGAAGGAAAGTAATCCACATCCCGGTGGCATGCGATTCTGCATAACTCTTTCGTTCAAAACAATCCCAAGCATTTTTAAATGAGCAACTTCACTCACTGCTGAGATACAGCAATCCCTGGAATGGGGATTACTAAGCCCTTGGCAACATCACACAGCTAGAAGCATCCATGCCCATTCTCTGCTATTACTCTGCCCCTGCAGCAGGTATTTGTTCAGCAAGTCCTGTCTTGTACTTGCGTTGAATGAATTAAGTTCTTGATGGGGTCTTTGCTCTGTTTTGCAAAGCAATTCCTCCATTCCCTAGCACATGAGGGAGTAAATTCTTCAAAGTTAGGGTCAAAGGACTGTGAGAGTATGGATGTGAGTTCCTCTGTTTCTCTGGTGAGCAGTTTTGGTACTCGTGTTACAGAGCATGGAAAGCCAGGGAGCATAATTTCCTGCAAATCCCCCATCAGACCAATCTCTCTTTGGTATTATATGGCCACCAATACCACTGGTATTAAGGTGATGCCAAAAAGGATGCTAAAAGATATCCTGTTACTAAAGAGTAGTGTTTTTCCCTTTTGCAAAATACAATAAACTTAATAGTTTAAGAAATCCAAGTCTGATGATGATTTAAAAGCACTTTATTTCAACAGGTCTTTGGTCTCTCAGCAAGACAATACAAGTAAACCTAGGCAAGAAACATACTCATAAAATCAATTCCATTTTTGAAAGCGAAAATTTTGAGCTATGGCAAAAGATATCTGCATGTGTTTTTATTCAAACATAATTTGAGCAATATTTAAAATATTTCTATTACTGGAGTAATAATCTTCATATTAAATAAGAACCCGACAGGCACAGGAATTAAAAGATTTGCCAAAAGTCAGATTGAAGAGAGAAGCCTGGAAGAAAAGAAAGATGGGTCTTCCAACATCCAGATTAGTGCCTGATTTACTGCAGCCCTGCTGTTCTCCAGCTACAGGTGTGGCCAGGGTCGGTGTCCACCTGCTTTGTATGGCCCTACACAGTCACAAGGAGAAAAATCCTGTACCTTGCTCTGCCACTTCTGTCATTTCTCCAGAAGCAACAGCTCTTTTCTACCCTGGTGGTCATAAATTCAAAATCTCCATCATGACTCTAGCAGGTTATTCTTTAATTACACACACAGTTCAGCTTAAAGGAGAATGAATAAAAACATATTTAAGACCAACCAATATTTGGAGCCCTTTAATGAATATTAAATAGTATTTAATAATATTTATACATTAAAATGAGTTAAACAAGCCACTAAAATAAGGAGGGGAGGAAAAAAAAAGGATGTGGCTTTTTGTACTAGTAAGTAAAATATCCTGAAAAATATCCTGCAGGTTTATTTTTTCTTTTACAGGAAATCACTTGTAATTGCATTTAGTTGGAAGGAAATTTATTTTTATTGTAGCAGGTAACAGAATAGCCTTTTAGTATCTTTTGTTTGGAATATTTGAATAGATATGCAATCCTGTTAGTGTGCATCATTCTGAAATTTATAGCTTTCCAGTAGAAGCTAATTTAAAATAATGAAAAAAATATTGTTTATTCTAGCATTTTTGCATGTCTAGACTGCTTCTTAAACACAAGCTGTGCTGTAAAGTACAGCTAAAGACACAATATATTTCAGCTTTCTTAGTTTGTTTCTATTTTGCAAGACGTAAATCCCTAGACACTCTTAAAGATGCAAAGAACAGCACAGTGCAACTTGTTACATTTACAAAATGTATTTAAATGAACCGTTTCTGCAGATTTCTATTACTCAGTTTGCTGTTATCAAGGACAGGTATTTCATTAATTCCTAGCTTGAAGACTCGGTCTGATTTTGATCTTATTTGAGTCCTTTTAAGCTGCCACCTGTATTGTCATGGATATCATTGCTCCCACCTCCAGCTGGGACCGCGAGTTCCCCTGTCCTGCCTCGCACAGCCCCTGCCAGAGCCCTGCCCTTTGGCTGTGCGTGCAGGAACTCTCAACGTGGAGCATAAAAATTAATGTGTTTTATACATAATTCATGGCATTTAAAAAACATTGTCACTTGACAGCTGAGTTGATAATAAAATTAGTTTGTTCTACCTCCCGCTGTTAAGTACGAGACTTCCAGAGCTCTGTGTTTTAATGGTTCTGGCAACACCTCTGTGAGATGATGGCCACCACTGCTGCCTGGCTCGCCCTCAAAAATCTGGGTATTTAGAAATCGAGACCCTTCTAAAATTAATGCAGTCTAAACCTCCTACATATCAGCAATAGGTGTGTAATGTCTCCAGTCCTGGAATGAAAGGAGTAGGTTGCATATAGACATGTGACAATTGTTCATCTCGATTTGTGGCTGTAGGGTTTCTTTTTTTATACATCTGTGTCATTTCTAGTTACTGTTGTATTTGACATAAAGTGATTTGACCTGAAGTTACGCCAGTTTCTTGGCCAAAAAAAATAATATTTCCACAAATAATTTAGAAAAAAGAAGATCAGCAACTGTAATTATAGAGCACAGCAAAGGGTGAGGCTGTGAGAGACACTGAGCCAGTTTGTGGTCATTAACAAATCCAAATACAGGATCAACTGGCATTGATGGAGCGTGGTGCAACGGAAATAAACATCACTCCAGAAAAGGTAAAACTTGGGAACTCCCATTATTGAGAAGCAGAAGTAAAATCAGGGCTAGTGCTCAAAAACGCGAGTGGGATTTATTTTACATTTCCACTAAAGAGGAAAAAAAGGAGAGAAAGAAACTGTTGCTCACACAAGTATATGGAGAATAAAAGTCATCTTTGGGACTGAGGCAGAATCCTAGCAAAAGACGTGGTACAATGTGGCTGCAATTTGTTCTCTGGATTTTTCTGTTGTTCTGACAGCAAAGAAGAAACAAAGCAGAACTGTGTGAGGCCTTCAGCAGAGAAAGACCTTCAACCTTATCTGTCAGGCTGGTGAAAGTAGCTCCTTTTTGTTCCCTGCCCCAGTCTGCACACAGCCCCATCCCCAGTACCAAAGGGAAGGCTCGTTCTCTTATTTTCCTGCATAGAGACATAAAAGTGAATTACAATCTTTCTTTGCAGCTGTCATCATGTGGCCTCTCAATGACTTATCTGGCGACCAAAGTAAGGCTACTCAAGCAATATATTTTACATGACCTTTGCAAAAATGCTGAGAATTCGTCCTACAGGCAGTGCATTTTTATTAACAGGTTTTTCCATGACTCTAAAGCCAGGAGTCGTGTAATTTCTATGAGACTCCTACATTTTGAGAAGTTCATAGAAAAACTGGCATGTGTGGGAAGAAGAAGCACAATAATTGCAATCAGGGGAAGGCAGGGGCAGCCCCTGCTCTGCAAGGCAGCAGCTCCCTGCAAGGCGCCCGGCCCCAAAGTCTCGGGGACCTGCTAGGACACAAATTGCTCTAAATCAGCCACGGAGCTTACAGCATCCTGAGGAACGAGCTGAAGGTGCTCGATGGAAACCATATTTCTGAGAGCTTGTCTGGTAAGAGCAAGTTTTAAAAAGGGAGCAAGCTTGACCTTCACAGCGTGCAAAACTTTGGCTCTGGTCCTAGCTCTTTTCACATGTGAATAGTTCCTGTGGGGCCTCTTCATGTGCTCAGAGTAACAAACAATTCCAGGACTTAGACCTTGATCTGAATCAAGGGTAGCAGCAATACCTTCTGATGGACAGAAGTATTTGTTCATAGCATTTTCTGCATGGACAGAGTTAGTTCGACTCGGGCTCTTCAGTTTCGTGATGTGGCAGCTCTGGTTTGTAAAAGGTTCTTGCCCTTTTCCAGGGTTTCCCCCCAATATCTGTTAAATAAGCCACCTACTCTTTACTCTTTTTGTTTGTTTTTTTTTGTTTGTTTGTTTTTTGGGTTTTTTTTGTTTTGTTTTTGGTTTTTATTTAAGAAATAGCAATTTGCACTAAATTTGCCTTCTGGCTGTGCATTTCAGACACAGTTGAGGCAGCATGCTGCATCCATTGTAGCTTATTCTTGGACACCCCTTGGAAAGCAGGACAGGCCATCCCCCCCAGACACGCCACTCGCTTTCCTTTCTGGACAGGCTGATGCTATCGCAGTTGATTGCTCTTGCACAGGACAAACCATCCTGTAGGTCATTTTGTGTCCAAGCAATTCACAGAAATTCCTTCCCCAATTGCCTCTTCTTAGGTGTAAAATACATTTGTCCATTATGGACTTTGCTATTTTAGAAATCCACTGTAACAGCAGCTTGGTGAAATGGGTATTAACAGGATTGACAGCCAGTCCTCATCTGTATGCCACCATCGTGATGTAAACCAAACACACAGAGCTGCACTCTTCTTTTTTATTTTTTATCCTTTTGGAGTCTCTGTATGTACCATTTTATTACAAAATGTTCAGAAATGTTGATAAATAAGTCTCACTGACTGGTAGGTGTTACTCTCAGCAGCATGGCACATGGCAGCCAGGACACGAACTCTAATTTGTGGGTGATGTTCTGTTTGTGCATAACGAGGCACCTCTGCCATCTGTATGTATGTAGGACAAAAGTAATGAAGTCATAACTTCACTAAATTCACAGAATTTAGCACCCAGTAGAGTAAAATACAATGGGCATTTGGTTAGAGTCAGGAGACTGAAATACGATATGGAAATACGACCTAGAAGAAAAGGCATTACATCTGTTCTGGAGTATTTCAGCATGGTTAATGGCCATGCAATTGTTCATTCCGAGTCCATGTTCAAAGAATCTCATTGAATATATGAGTTAACAGGTAAGATGGAGACAATTCACTGAATGACTGGGGATTTTCAGAAGCTGGTTTTAGAATTTGCTCATCCTCTCACTTATATACCTTTATTTCAGGGAAATTCTGGCTTTTAAACTATATTTAGAGATAAAAGTGAGGCATCACCTACATCTTGCTACAGTGAAGAAGGTAAAATAAGGCTTTCACAGACATTTTCATACTATTTTTAAAGAAGGACACATGAAGAATGTGTGCTGTTAGGGTAAGTGCAATGTCTTCTCTTCATCAGAGGAGTTTAAAACTGTCTTGTCACCCAAGTACAGAAAAAATGCTCAATTATTTACAAATAATTATTGTGTTCACCGAGAAGTGCCTACTGCAGGCATCTGGCAAAATACTGCAAATAATACAAGATACTCAAATTATTAAAATCAACACCACAAATCAACTATTAATTAAACAGTATTTTCACGCAAGCTGAACTCACCACCACAACCTCAGTGTGCCATCACCGATCCCTGCGCACAGACTGAGCTGACTTCACGCGGCCAGCAGCCCCCACCCCCGGCTGATCGCCCCGGGCATCGCCCCCAGGCGAACCCCCCGGCCCCGCGCTGCCTCTGCCGGGGAGCGGGTCCGGCTCGGGCGGGACGNAAATAATACAAGATACTCAAATTATTAAAATCAACACCACAAATCAGCTATTAATTAAACAGTATTTTCACGCAAGCTGAACTCACCACCACAACCTCAGTGTGCCATCACCGATCCCTGCGCACAGACTGAGCTGACTTCACGCGGCCAGCAGCCCCCACCCCCGGCTGATCGCCCCGGGCATCGCCCCCAGGCGAACCCCCCGGCCCCGCGCTGCCTCTGCCGGGGAGCGGGTCCGGCTCGGGCGGGACGGCCCGGCCCGATGGACACTGGAGGCCGCCCGGGGGCGACCCGCGGCCGGCGCTGCTCCCC
>VZRO01002611.1:56175-93728 GCA_013397915.1 Daphoenositta chrysoptera
CAGCGGCGGCTGCCCCGCGGGGGACCCGGCGCTCCGGTGCCCGCAGCCGCCCGGCGAGGGAAGGGCTGCCGGGCTGCGCTGCGGAGCCGCACCGAGTTCAGGGTCTCTCCGCGCAACTTGGGTTACGCGGCCGGACCTCTGCGGACTGGTGCGGGGCTTCCAGGGCGCGATTGCCTTTCCATCGTCTGGCGGCTGCAAAAGCAGATAATTGACTAAACCCAACAGAAATAAAACAAACTCAGGCTACCTGAAAGTTAGGATACATTTTCTTTTTTCCCCCTTTCTTTTGCAATTTTATTCCCTATGTGGAAGTGGCGTGTGATTCGTGCTCGGCACACTGCATGGGAAGAAGCGGCTGGTGCTTTGGATCGAGGATTTGCTGTTGCAAAGCGGTCTAACTTCCATGCAGTGGGGCAGCCTTCACTACTCTAAACGCCTTGATGATGTGCTGAGGAGCCCATGTAGATTGGCATCTTGTGCAGAGAAGGCACTGAAGGTAAGAAGGGGGCTTGGGGAAAAGGGCGATTTTTGCATCCTTTTATATGATATCTTTTGTCCAGCATCCCCCCCTTGGAAGCAGAGCCTCAGCGGTTTATCCAGAACAGTATGGATACGCTGGAACCGATCAAGTAAAATGAAAGTCTGCTCCTGTGAAAAGTACACGGAGCTCACAAGTGATTGCAAAAGCTGTATTTATTTTTAGTCTGGTAACACAGCACGGTGAGGATGTGAGCTCGCGGCGCGGACAGGGAGCAACTCGCCTAGCTCAGGAATGAGGAGATGCACGGGCTCAGTCTCCGATGGGCAGTTTGCATTGGCTGCTGCATTTTGTTGAATGTGTACCCCCCGCTACCTCCCTAGAGCATCCCATCAGCCTGTTTGATTTGTTGTTTTTTGCAGATATAGTGCCTACTATTAATGAAAGAGGGTGAGGGATGCGAAAAAAAAACATATGGAACATTTTATTGATGTGATCATAATCCTGTAATGGAGATTGCATTAAATGAGGATTGCATCAAAATGCCAGGCTGCTGTGGAGAGCAGAGAAAGCAAAAACTATGCTGGATTGTAAATGAAGTTCTTTGATTGAAGGATTTTCTTGAACCATGAAGGGATGTCTGTAAGCTTAAAGTTGCTGTGTATGTGGAGTACTGGAATGGGATAAAAACCAGATGAAGCTGAAATGTGTTTTAATTGACTCAAGCTCTGGATACAGTTAGAATTAGAGGCATTGCAGTGATGCCCAGTGAATTCTTGGTTTCAGCTATGGAGACCACAGAAAGGCAAGGAGAGAGCAGAGCACAGAGAGACAAGGAGAGAATGTGATCGTGTGGGGAAGGGAAGGATGGCTCGTTTGTGACTTTTGCCATCACGGTACAGAGCTTGCAGCCTGCTGGCTGCAGGCAGAAACCTTGCAGGCGATGTGGAAGGCAAAGGATTTATCTCACTCTCCTTTTGCAGCCTGGGTGTAGTTGCCTGTAAGAAGTAGCTGCGAGGTGCATGGCAAAAGGCAAACAGGGACCTATTTGTCCCCCTCGGACACGGAAGGAAACTGTGAGGTTGGGAGAGATGCAGTCGGCTCAGCTGATCCTGCCTTTTTGAGCTTGACTTGAGAATGCATTTTGAGTAATTGTTGCTGCTTATCTCAACTGGCAAAGGAGGGGAGAAGATGTTCAAGTTTATTGAACCGAAGCAGAGCTGAGGACAGTAGATACTATCAGCTCACCCTTGCATCCTTTTTGTGCTCAGTCGTATTCTGGCATAGAGAACTGAGCCACAAAGAGCACCTTCTTCAAGCCTTACTGAAAGGAAGACTAAAGACAACAAAAAGATTAAGTGAAAGATAAATTTTAACTTTGTGCTGGTCTGCAGTGGAAGTAGCATTGATCTGCCAGATTGCATAGGTCAAAAGAGGTAAGATAAGGAACAAAGTTATTTATTTATTTATTTACTTACTAACATTCCCTCACACACAACCGAAAGTTGGCGTGTAGAGAAACATCCCAGAGCGCTGGACGCGCCATGGCTGAGCACCACCTAAGTTATAACCGATGGAGAATCCTCACCAGCACCTATCTGTAAGTGCAGAAGAGTTGGTTAAATGCAAAGCTTTAAATGCAAAGCTGTATGCAGCAAACCAGCCCTGAAGATCTGATGTTCTCAGGAGGAATTTGTTTTCCCATTTGTGTGTAGAATCTCAGGTAGCATTTCCAGAACTCTGTCTCTCTCTCCTGCTGTGTATTTGGCATAAAGTTGAGACGGAAACACTTATTTTAAATAAGATGAAGAAAAGCAGTGTAAGCATATTGAATTCCTCTTAAGCTTTTTATTTTGGCAAAAGACAACTTTTCGTGAATTGTAAGAGATAGGTTTAGAATATTCATGGCTAAACTCCAGGGAGCTTAGTGTTACCTCAGTAGGCAGAAGGTTCTTCCTCTAAAGAGGTATCTGGAAAAGACATGTTTAAATTTCAAGCCATATTCAGTAGAGACTGTTGGTTTCCACATTTTAAAATCATTTTTTCATGCCTCTTAGGGGAATGATGCTTAATCTGGGCAATAAAGCAAGTATTCCTAGCTCACTTCTTTAATGGAAAGAGCAAGCAGTGCGCTTTAACTGTACTTCTGTATGTCCAATACTCCAGATTTTACTCTATTTTTTATCAAATAACAGCTGTGGAAGAAATTTTATCCTTTGAAACCATGGTTATCCATGCAGATCTTGGTGTGTATTTTTGCTACAGAAGAACTCTACTTCTTCATGGCTGCATTGTTCATTCTTGCAGCATTTCTTTAAATGTGAGCCTCACTATAGTTAAAGGATAATTTATATTCAGTGTAGTACTGTCTGCACAGTGGAATTGGCTTTATACATCACAGCCTCTGCAAAAAAGGAGATCAAAGATCTGAACCTGTGGTCCTGCATTGCATTTGTATTCTACATGGACTTGAGTAATCTCGTAGTGGAGCCATTCAGCTCCCACAGTTAAGAGTATGTCAGCCTTTCCATTAGAGCACCCATTTCCTTAGGAATTTAACAGCTAGTTTTAAGGGCAGGCTTAAATTGGACGCCTTCATACAGTAAAAAGAAAATAAGACCCTAAACAATGAAGTCTAATAGCATTTGGCACTGTTAAGGTGGATTTATAGAAAGCTTAGTAGAAAACAACACCTGTATGATAAATTGAGAGGTTAAAAGGGAAAAAAAATCCCAGCAAACCTTTCAAAAGACCCTTGTGGATCCAGGTGAGTGTTTCTACCTGGATTTTAAAGGGCCATGTGGTTGTTAAGCAGGCGAGAGGACTTTTCTTAAAGAACAGCACTGGCTCAAAGCAGGAATCAGTCAGATCTCAGTTTAACGGTTCAGTCTCACACTGCATCAGAACTAATGCCTTTGGCACTCTTCCAGGTGGTTCTTTTGAGGGTTAAGTTGCAAGAACAATAAACCCCAAACCTGGTTTTGCAACCCGGGGAGTTTTCCTTTCAATGAGCCAAAGAGAACCATTCACTTTTGAATGGTGCTGATTGTCTGACCCAGGTGCTGGCAGCCTTTGGGGGATGCTGCTGCTAAAGCTCCTTGCCAGGTTGTGCACCTGAAAGAGCCATCCCGGTAATCCTGCTTCCCACCAGCCAGCGGGAACAACGGGAACAACGGTGGAACCCTTTTGTCTAAAGCATCCCAAAGCCTTTTCCCATCCCTGCCCGAGTCAGATATCCATCTTCTCACAGCAAAGTAGTTGCTTCATCTGTGCAAAGGATGTGAACGGTTGTAACAACTTGGGGCATATTTCAGGCTAGAAGTTGCAAGACTGGAATTACAAATACGTGTGGATCCAAGAGTAAAGCTGCACATGCTATGTAATGCCAATGTACAAGGAGCAGGTTCAAGATGCAGCTTCCTGTATTCCAAGAATTTTGGACTGGATGAAATAAATGAGCATTGTTTGCCATTTACATAAAAATTCATAGGGGAGATTAATATTCTTCTGTCCCAATTACCTCTTTCTGCAATGAGTTCACTGAGGAAATTTGAAGCAGTTGTCTTTTGCCAGCGTGGTGAAGTAGCAGTGACCATTTCAGTGACCGAGATCTGTCTTGGGTCTTTGAAAACTCTTCCTCCTTGTAGATACACGGGCAAGTAATATGGTGCCAGGGGAAGTTAATGTGAAAATTGGAATGCAGATAAAAAACGCTGTGGGATTTAGTCTGTGGATACAATCAGATCATGGTAGTTCTGGCAGTAAGTAAGAAACTGTGTCACAGTTAAGCATTCTTTTCCTTTGAAGTCTGTTGTCATTGTCTTTAATAAAATCCTGTTGGAAATTATTTCTGATACTCTTCGAAAATGTATGATTTCCCATAGATTACGCAAGATTTAGCCTTCTTGATCCAACACGGCCTGAGCCAAATCTTCCTGCAATATGTGAAAAAATTCCTGGTGGACCAGGGCCCTCCATAACTGCTTTTTGCCTTACATTATGTACATACTTTAACTTCTGCCACTCCTTCAGTATTTCTGCATGTTCATGGGGTATTGAAGGCATTGCTATGAGGAATTTTGCTTGTAGGGATGGCAGAACTCAGTTTAACAGCAAATGCTTTACTAACTTTTCAAGAAAGTCCTTTTTAAATGGAGTTTGTTTTCCTTAAATTAAGTTGCAAAGGGAACCTACACAGCCAGATCATCAAAGAGCCAAATGTATTGTTAGAGAGACAGATGATTGCTGAAGTCACTGGAGACTTCCAAATTCAAAAGTGAAATTCCAGCAGAGGTGCCCACTGTATTTAAAAGCCATGGCTGGGGGGTTGAACGTGGCAGTTCCCTGTGCTCAGAAACTTCGCCTGCTTCATCTTCCTGCCAGGGGAACATCTTGCCTTGTGTTCCACTTTGATGTGATATGGTTGTTTTGGGGAAGATTTTCTTCCTCCAAGCTGGTCTAGAAATAAGATGTCACTGGTGATGTAGTCTGTTTGCATATCAGTGTTTATCTGTTACATCCTTAAGGACATAGTTTTATTATTGTTGTAGGAATTTAATTAGTGATTATGTACGCTCGATGCTGTCTACTGAAGTAGCAAGAAATACATGCTAAAGGGGAAAAAATCAAGTATAAGTTTGCAATGCTTATGCACAGCATATTTCATTTAACCAACTGTGCTCTCTTGTTAAACAAATAAATGTATATGTATGGAAATCTATGATCTGCTGGATACGTGTTCTCACACGTGGGCACACTGCAGCCACATGTACTCGTGTTTCCAGCTGTATTCCCTGGCACAAGACACATGCATGCCTACCCCGAGGAAAGTATGAAATACTTGGGGCATGACTGAACTGCAGGTTCCATAAAATGGAGCATAGGGAACAGTTATAAAAAAGCCAACTGCCAACCGCCAGCCTGTAACTCAGATTTCATTAGGTCACATTTTGTTTAATAATCCTCCTGAGAAAGGAGGTTTCACGACTGAATTTTATCTCTGCTAATGGAAGTAATAATTTAAACCCATGTTTAGTCATTTCTGCAGGTTCTGTGATTGCTTTTGTAGTTATGAAAGTTTGTACTCCCTGTCCCTGACGAGTGAGAAGCTGTGTGTCCTGCCAGGCACAGTTACCTGCATCATTGGTTTTCCTTAGGTGTGGTGGTATTTTTCTCCCTGAAATGGAGCGTAGCTTCAGCAGGAGGCATCAAGTCAAGGTGCAGGTTGGATTCACAAACTGGAAAGAGATTTTCCTAGGACTTGTGTGATGTTTCTGATGAAAGACGCAGACTTGTTAAATAGCCCAAGAGAGTGCCATGGCATTCCCTAAAGAAAAGTGCAGAGGAACTCCAGTGTTTGGAAATTCCATTAAATGGTGACTTAAAAAGAACTGTAATGTGCATATATAACTCTGAACTCAAATGATTTAGGGCCTCACTGTAGTAGTTTGTTTAGATTATAGTTGCTGTCAGTAATTTATAAATATATGCAGGATATAAGGATGAAACTAAAGCTATCATTAAATGGAGTAATGGCTTCACTATGTCAGTCATTTAATTGACCTTTGGAAAATGTACGTGGCAATATGTTGTATATCAAAATCTGGAGTGCAAGGCAACACAGTAATAATTTTGGAGATGAAAATTGGGAAAAGAATACGTAAAATTCATTTTCTGTTCATGTTCAAGCCTTGTCCTCATGTGAGGCTTTAGCAGAATGAATGGATTCCAGTGAAGGGTTTTGAAACAGTTTCCAGTAATTGTGACTCTCCTCCAAGAGATCAGTTCAGTGCTTGTCAGATGAGTGTACATCCAGAGATCTGTTTAAAATTCATGTTCATGAGACCTCTAATTTTATGACTTATGAAAGAAAATGGGATATATAAAATAAATCAAGAGTTTTGTTGTCCTAGTTTGTTACAGAGGCCTCGTCCTCTGACCAAATGGCAGCTGAATTGCCAGTTATTACTTCTTTATCTTCTATGATTCCACCAGAAACTTCTGGAAAAAACCCGTACACTTGTTCATGTGCAATTGTTTATGGCATTAGTGAAATCTGAGGAGTGAAAGTTACAAAAGGGTCCTTAGATACTGGGAAACAAGTGTATTTTAATTTTATGTAATCCATCTGGAATAATGATGACAACAAAGTAGCTGTCATGATGAAGTACCATGAGATTTTTGGGATTCACATATTCTTCCCCCACCCTCTTTCATATATAAGCCCTTTAAAAAGACAATATATCTATGAGAACCCCATCAACCACACTTTCTTAGCAAGAAACTCCTTTAAAATCCCTCTTTAATCAATTACAGAATTGTGGGCAGTCAGAGTTATTTATTTTTTGACAACATGTTCATTCTGTATCAGTTTGTATCTCACACAGTTTAGATTTATCTACATAGAGAAAGAAAACCATTTTCATGAACCGCACTGGGAGTACCCTAAAGCAGAATGCAAAGTATGTTTGAGATCAGTTCACAGAACATTAACTTAAGGTGTTTCAAGCTAGAAAGGGGGAGAAAAAAGACACTTGGCATATCATTAAAAAAAATAAAAAGGTTGACCACTTAATAAAAGTCAGAAATCAAAGACTTGGATACTTTCAAAGAAATGTCTCACTTGTGTCTGTGGTCAGACACCGTTGTGTTCTGGCTGAGGGATGGGGTGGGATTTTGGGAGGTTGGCAGCCCCCGAGCAGTGAGCCCCCCTGGCTGTGGCTGTCTGAGCCACCGGTGGCACCGAGTGACCTGAGCTGTGAGAAGGGACAGAGCTCCTGGTGCCTGAACCCCAGCGCCTCTCTGAAGAGTTTTGGATGTTTTAATGGAAGCGCTGAAAAATCCCTGCTTTCTTCCATCCCTGAAAACAAAGTAAATTTACTTTTTACTTACAATTTACTTGTTCTTGCTCTTTCTCGCTTTTTAAATTTGACTCAGCTGTCTTTGAAATAAGTTTGTTAATTGAAGCGGAAAAGCTGGTGTGGGTTGAGTTTGGGGCCAGTTACTTCTTATTTAATATTCTGTGTTTTGTGGCTTGTCAGATGGTTAAGCATCTACCAGTCTGTCCAGGTAACTGAGTGGAACCCTCAGCACTGGAAAAGGACATGGTTGTATTTTAGGACAATCACACTAAGCAAAAAATACAGTCAGAAAAAAAGGTTCTTTCTACTTTCCATTAATCTAAACTTAGACAAACAGACAACAAACAGAAGTTAAAAAACTGAAAAAAGTTTATAAACAGGAAAAGAACTGGCTGAAATTTACCTGAATTTATGATAAAAATAATTTACTTTTATTCATAGAATCATAGATTCTTTGTAGAATGGTGGGTTAAATCTGAAATCCATTGTATAATTTATAGGTTGAAGAAAAAGTTAAATGTACTAGTAATTTTTTTGTGCTAGGACAGTATTTTTTTGGTGATTGTATTGCCTTACACAGCTCACATTCAGTAGGAGGTTCCTAACAATATGAATGGAATTTGGCTCTAATTCCATGTTTGAGTAGTGCTCTTTGGAATCACTAGGTAGGGTGCTTTTAAAATACAAAAAGAATTTTTAATTAACAAAGTATTATTGCTATTTTGGACTGCTTAGCATCACATACTGGGTCAGTTGTGCCTTAGCTTCTTCCTTTGGATATTTTTTATCTTGCTAACTTAAAGCAGTTTTCAGATTTTGGTCATTGTTTAACATCAATGGGAAAACATAAAACCCCAAAATATTTGCCTGTTAAGCTTGATGAAAACTTAATCTGCCTTCATAAAAGTGCCATTTGCTATGAGTCCCCTTAATGGCAGTGTTTGTACTTTTGTTGTACTGCACTTAACAAGAAAAGAGTATTTAAAAAGTAATGTCTGAATCCAAAATAGTGCAACATCCCTCTGCAAAAAATGTGTAGAGTCTCAGTTCCTTACATGTAATTCATTTTGGCAGGTACAGTACTTGTAGGCTCTATTGTATTATAAATGCTAAAAACTTTGAAAGAAATCATTGGAAAAAAGGTTTAGAGTAAGTGATTTAGAAGAGGCTGGCAGGTGGTAGTGTGGCTACTGCAGGATTAACTAAATTCTGGAAACGCAGTTACTTCAGAGTATTGGTTCTGTGTCTTGATTTAGTCATTACTGAAGCAGAAATCACTTTGCTGATCTGCTGAACTGCGAGACAGTGGCTGATGGAGTTATTAATCAACCAACAGCAATCACTTTCTGAAAAATTTGGGATGCTCCAGTGATTAAAGGGTAACTTTGTCAGGACCCCTCTTTAACTGCTGTGGATGTGGTTACATGTACATATGATACTTATGTAAAACTGTGACATTACAAATAGGTCTTCTGGAAGCCTCTAAGGGGAAGTGAAATGGAAATGATGAAATTTCAAGATACTCCTGGAAACAGTTTCAATGTGTTACTATGGTAGTAAAATACCTGTTGATGAGCCTCACAAAAAGTTAGATGTGCTCAGATATTTCTTAGTCTGATGGCTGAGGGAATTAACATTTTTAACAGACTGTTTTGTGATCCATAAGACCAGTTTTAGGATGACATCCATCATTTTGTGAGCCACATTTATGGCCGATTTTCCTCCTTTCCTTTTCTTTTAATACTCTGACTGATGTAGTTTTTACAACCTCAGCCATAACTGTTTTGGAGGGAGAAACATCAAATCCATCGTGGGCTGGCAACAGCCATTTTCCTTCTCAGCTTTTGAAGATCCTACTCAGTTTCGTGAAGGACCCTGGAAACGGGAGCCCTGGTTGGAGTTACATACTTCTGTCAAAATCCTGCTGTCCTTGACATCACTGTGATTTTAGGCTGAGTTCTACATGCTAATTTCCACTAGATCCTTTGCCATTTTATATTTCCTGAATGTAAACTCTGTATCCATTGAGTTTCCTATGGATTTGAAGTGCTGCAAGCACGCAAGACAATCTTGGTAGTAAACCAAAAGAAATACTTGAAGTGGATTCTCCTTTTTGAACACTACAAAAAGTTAATATTCAGAAGTATCCTTGGAAATTTTCAAAGCTTGACCTAAGGCCCCAAGCAGCCTAATGTAACTTAAAAGCTTTAAGCAGGTTTGGCTAGACGGGCTCTCCAGAGGTCTTCCAGCCTGAACTTCCCCGTGGTTCTATAAAAAGACATTGGCTCCTCTATATAGGTCACAGCTTTTTGCTTTGTCTCAACTGAGATTTTTCCCTCAAATTCAGGAGTTTGCTCTGTCCTTGCTGCTCTGGCTGTTCAGGTGGTGAAGAGGAGAGGAGCAGGACAGGGAGAGAACCCACTAGGGAGCAGAAAGAGCTGGTATTTTTGCGTTGGGTTTGTACCCAGCGCTGGTTGCTATTCCTGTCTCAGGCCGTGCTGTTGGGTGTAATTTTGGAGGCCTCCTTCAGCGGAGGTTATAGAGACAAGGCTGCCACTTCAACAAGTTTTCTCTTCCCTTTGTACAGGGCCCTTCTGAATACCTGTTGAAGTACTGCTTTTGATCTATGAAATACTTTTTCGTTTCCTTTCTCTTTCCGAGGAAATCCTGCTGTTCCTTTTTGTTCTTCTTTAAAGGCCAACTGGAAAGCAGAAGCCTCAGCTTTATTAACAGAGCTGAGGGCAAGAGAACCTGAGACTGATTCTTTTCCCTTAGTCCTACAAAACCTAAGCTAGTTGACATTCAGAGCTATAAGACAAACTTGTTAATTCAGTTTTTCCTGAGGGTTTTCTGGGGTGGACACATGAGCTGGAGTGTAATTTTGTTTGTATTTGTGAAGAGTGTTCTGCTGATGCTTCGTGTTGATGGTTTATTGCTCTTGACTACAAGAGTGACTGGAGGTTGATTGACAGATTCCCTACAAAAAATGCAAGAAATGCAGTTTCTAGAGAGGGACTTAACAGTGTATGACTGTGAGGAGACAAGAATAAAATCAGTTTGAGAACAGACAATATTTTTATGGGCAGAAAATAAAGTGCTTTCATTAAATATAATAAAAGATCCCTACAAATGAAACCAAGGATCTAAAAAAAATCTCTGAAAAGGACATTTATGGTTACAGAGGTTCTAATTTATTCCTTGTTTCATCATGGAATTGTCAAAGCAGGCAGTCAAACAAAAATTGTTCACTGGAAAGCAATGAAGGTGCCTGAATGTGAACAAGCATTTCATGATTTTTGTTGTTAAAGCTAGATTAAAGTATTTCTTCATTTCTGGTAGTTTCACTTACTTTCCATGCTGTCTGTCTAACATGATGTCATTGGTATTTTTTTAATACATCTAAAAGGATCGTAATACTGCATATGCTAAATTTAGCTGAAATTTAGATTAAAAATTACTTCCGTGGGTTTGTGTTGGTTTATTTGGGCCAATTTTAACTGAAAGCTCAGCAGAACACTGCAAGTACTCATTCACTATTTTCCATCCTTGACTCTTGCTGTACCATTTTGTTTCTGCTGTCTGAAAAAGAACATTTTGCCTTAAAAAATACTTTGGTGTTACTAAATATTTCAATAAATGTCTGCTGCATGCAATTTGTTGGACATAAAACGTAGTTGCTCCACAATTATGGACTGTTTCCTTCAGATTCCATTGATGAAAGCTTCTTATCCTAATTATTTGTTTATCTTAATGAATGCGTGGTAAAGGCTGCATTACATTTGTACCATTAGACACTCTCAGTCTGATATTTTCAGAACCCTGCAGATGTGGATTTTAAATAAATGAAAAGAGCAGATGGCGTACAGGGAAATCTTTGGTCAGCCAAGAAGTTAAATCAAAGTTTCCCAGAGTTCCTGGAGTTACCTTATGTAGGGACTGCTTTTCCACCACTAGAAAATTTAATAATAAAGTGTTGATCTAGAGTATGTTGTAGAATCTCCTAAAAATGCAGAATATTCTTTAGGAAAAGCCTGTGCCATAGGAAGAGATCTGCAGTGTGCACTCTGCTTTTGAGCATGTATTTTAAAGTGGGGCTTAGGCTTGCTTTGAGACGATCAACCCTGATGGTGCTGAATATAAAAAATGTCAATATAGTTAGTCATCTCCAGCAGAAAATAATTTTTGCCATTTTTTTCCCCGTGTGGAGGAGGGGATGAACTGGTTTTCAGTTACTCTTTATCATTTCGGTTTCTATTTTTGCCGCCGACTGGGAACATTTACCGATTACTTTTTTTTCCATCTTGTATTTAGGGATGGGCTATCTTATGAGATAAAGATTTATAACTGAAATGCCCTGGTGAACCAGGGTGAACTGGTGGCAATTCAGCAAAAGCTGCTCCTTATCTGATGATCAGGAGTAGGACACAGAACTGTCCATGGTCAGCTTTGGATATAAAGTGAGCTGCTTTCACCACTCTAGTCCTAATCCACACTCTCTTAATTAAGACATGGCAAATGTTCATTGTAGAAACTTTATATTAAATGTCCTGGGCAAGGCACATATATATGAACTGTTTCTGTTTTGTTTTGCATTGGTGCAACTGCAGTAAAAGTCATGCAAATAAAAGATGGTACCCAGACAGTCAGAACACAGACGGTTCTGATCCTTCCCTGATTTGAATTAGCCTAAAAAAATCTCAAAGATCCATAATTTCAAGCATATCTAAGCAAGAAAGTGCAATTTAAATGTATAGTTAGCATCATGGGTAGCATGTATATAACCTATAACCACAAGGAAATCACAGATTTTCAATTTCCCTTGGAATGTGTTCATTATTAGAAAGTGTTACCAGAGTATTGTTTGTTGTAGAAGAAAATCCTGTTCAAGTTTTTAATGAATCTCTTGAGAGATTCATCAGATTTACAGGTTAAAAAAGCTGTAAACATTCTACTGGGAACAGTCATTAAAGGGAAGATGAATGTGAGTTATCTGCACACTTCTGAAACAGAAACCCTGAAGATGATTTACAAACCAAGGAGCTGTTTCTCTTTAAATGATCTGTGTTGCTGCACTGTGCAATGAAGTACAAAGTACGATTAAAAGTAAGTCTGTTTGCAAAATGAGAACCAGATTCACTGTTTGGAGAATTTTATGGGTAAGACTACATTGATCTGAGTTTGAAGGGAAGAAGCCTGAGACAAGTATTTCCTTCATTTCTAGATTACAAAAAGCACTAGAGTGCAAGAAGAAACCCTTCCTGCATAGATAATCAACTTGGAGGGTCTTGTATTGAAAATCCGATTTCCTAAATGAAATGAAAATGAATTAATAAAACGTCTTTAGATTGAATAAATAAATTCAACTCCCCCCAAAAAAACCAAACCAAAACAAAAAAAACCCAAAAAAACCCCCAAACCCAAAAAGCTCAATCCTCTGATGAGTTACTTTTTTTGGTAAATCTAGAAGTGACAGCTGAGGCCTGCTAAAAGGTTTGCCTTTCCATGAGGCACTTCATACCCTTGACTACTCACTCAAGCTTGACTGAGCCAGCAGCAATGCCAGTAAAAACTCGTAATTTGTGATGAAACTACTTAATCATTTTTTCTTATCTGGAGTGTTACAGATGCAATGAAGGGAACAGTTTTGAATATACTGCTAAAAGATAAAATGCAGATAAGTGTTTCTAAATTAATTTGTCAAAAATTTGAGCCTTGAAAGATTTTAATTGGTCAAATAAGATTCCACCGAAGATGTTCTGGTAGCCAACATCTCCTGTTTCTTGAGAAAACTCCAGGCCTACCATGGCAGGGACAGTTTGTTTGTAGTTGGGGTGAATTCTGGCATTAGTTCTGTTTGTAGCTCCCCAGTGAAGCACAAATGCACCGAAAACTCGGAAAACAAGGGAACGTGAACTGTGTCCCAACTGCATCTGTTAAACACAAGAGCAGTGGTTTCACAGTCCCTCAGCATTCCAAGAGGTCACCCCCTTTGGAAATAATCTGCATAACAGCCTGCTGTGCTCACAGTGCCTCATCACCCCGGACAGGGGGGATTTCAGCTGACACTGCTGTTACCAGTTCTGTGCACGGCTGCCAATCTGATCTTACTGACACACTGGAAACAGTCAGGGCTCCAAATAAAGTCACTGTCCCACCAAGAGGATTGGTGCTTCTGCTGCGTTTTCTTAATATTTTGTAAAGATTATTTGCTGCTGAGTAGTTTTTTTCAAGGTATGTGTGTGTGCATTTTATTTTATTCCTCTTTTTTCTATTAAAAGCTGTATATGTATATGCATGGACATGCTGTGGCCATAAATTATGTCCTTGGTCTAAGTTAGACATTGAGCTTTCAGGCTTTGGGCAAGCTTCTTCATGAGGCAGTCCCAATAAAAATCCATCTTACCTGGGATATGTGCAGAATCCTCTTTAACTCACTTCAGCCATGGCATTTGTAACAGTCTGGCTGACGATAAAGGTAAATCAAGACAAGAATAAGAACTTCAGGTCTGCTCTTTCTTGAGATTGAAATATCACAAAATGTAAAGGGATGCAGTCATTCATGCAGAACCAATTTTGTGATGCAGCCGGTTGGTGGGAGGGTAACGAAGAAGCCTTGTGACGTCTTTGGTACTGACGTTGTGTTTGGGTATGTCTTAAATACCGGTGGTGCAATGTTAGGTCTTATGTTCTTTACATTTCCTTCTACAAGAATTGACTTTTGGACTGTCATTTCTCTACGTGACTGGAAAACATATTGCCATTTTCATTTTGCACTGCCACCTCTCTGCGCCTGTTTGTCTCCCACTGACTCCTACTTTGCCACAGACATGGGCCCTAAAAGGAACATTTCTTGCTAGGAAGGCTCTTGGTGCCAAAAGATGATTTGCACTCCTAGGACTATTTTCTTCACAAAGGCTTGCTAGATTTTAGGAAGGATGCCAGCCAGTGCACAGACAGTTTGGCTCTCCAAGCCCAGCATTAAGGTTAACAAGTTGTA
This sequence comes from Daphoenositta chrysoptera, assembly GCA_013397915.1. Lineage (NCBI taxonomy): Eukaryota > Metazoa > Chordata > Aves > Passeriformes > Daphoenositta > Daphoenositta chrysoptera. The sequence goes on from VZRO01002611.1 coordinate 70,511, forward strand.
AATAGCTGCATGTTGCCATTATCTCCCAACCCCGCTGCTTTCAGGACACGATGAGGGCTGTAATAAGAATGTTGTTCATTGCTTGTTGCATTTTTTTCCTTCTCGTGCCCAGCACTTGCTGAAGAATAAGGTTTAAAAGTTGGATGGCTTGTGATGGGGTCTTGATGTGATTCTTTCCTCCCACTGACCAGTGTCTTACAAATGGATCACTGAGATGAGGGGAAAAAATTGAACCCAAACCTGCCACTTGCTTTTTTAAAGAATTATTTATAGGAAGGAATCTTGGAATCCAAAAAAATTGATTTTTTTTTCTACAAAAATAAATATAGTGTTAAGAGAGCTGAATATATTTACAGTATCTCGTGTAAACTTTCTTACATGTATATGGCTTTCTTGCAGCTATATAAATCTGCACATCTTGATTGATGTCTTGTGAGCTGTGCTGACTTATAAAAAACATGGATTGTATCTAGCATATGCCACTCAAAGTTACAGTATCTCTTTTTTCAGACATATATAAAAATTCAACTTGGTGCATTTAATGAAAAAATATTTTCAGTGTTTAGGAGATGCTTGCTTTGCTTTGAGAATGTCTAATGTATTAACTGTTGCATATAATGCTCAGTGAAGCAGCTTTGAAAAAACTTGATTAATTAATCTTTATTAGTACATTTTTTTCATGCAACAATCATTTCCTCACCCTGGAAGAGCTGTTCTGTCAAAATGTGGAATTCTATGTGACTGTTTCTTTCCAAAAGAAAGTGCCAGCACTGATCACTGAGACACATTGGCCTCGGATGTGCTGTGAAAGAAATGAAGCTTGATGTCATTCTCCTGTTAGTGTCCTCTGTTTGAAAACACAGAAAAACATGGCATGATTTGATTTGAGGAAGAGTGAAATTGTTCCATGTAGGCATAAAATAATGGCAGTAATAACAAGAGTACTGCACCAGTACTATTGGGGATAGTACCACTGAGCAGGTGACCCAAAATTCTCATGGCAGTTTCTTCCCGGGAGTTTTTGATCTATCAGAATAACAAAGAGAGACCAAGCTGGGTAAACCTCAGTGCATGAACTTTCTGTGTCAGGAGCTGATGATCATTCATTCATTCAATCACTTTTGCCCATTTATTTTGGAGAGGTAGGAGGGATGGAGGAGAATACATTGTGTTACCTGGGAGCGCTTTGTTGAGTCCCTGTCTGAGCTGTGTCTGCCCTAAGCCTTGTAAATTCACAATGGAGCTGAAAAGAGCCTCCTGTGTTGGAAAGAATCAGAGCAGACTCTTGGAGGAGAATTTCATGGATGTGATGACTTGGCTGTAGGAGCACATGGCTGGAACAGCACGGCACTGAGATGAATATGCTGCAATATCAAGGCGAAGTGCCAGGATGAAGGGAGTGTGTTCAAAGAAAGTGAGGCATTGGAGCTTCACAATAAAGAGAAGCTTTGAGGCAAGACACTGAAGTACTGAGGAAAAAAATCAAAAAGCCTGAGCCGATTTGCCAAGCTATCAGGGAACACAAACTGAGATGAAACATTAAATTCTCATGGAGAAGCACCCAAGTGCTGAAGGAAAATGCTAAAATGTGCAGATAAAATTGATGGTTCCTAATGCAGAGTGCTTAAGAGGCAAAAGCAGAAGTGCAGAGGTAAACAACATTGAAAGGAAGATGCATCGAAGTTGTCAAATTAGGTCTTTGCTTTTAACTGAGTTTTTGTGGAAGTTGGTGTTATGATTCAGTCTGGCTTCGATTGATGACCTGCTTATGGCAACATCAGAGGATTTATTGGTGTTTTGGTACAAATGGGACACTTTAACCAAAGCATAGGACAGAAGTACGGAATTCTAGTACAGTTGACTACTGAGTTTTTACTATAGAGAAAAGTTATATGAGGGATGCAGAAATGTTTTGCTCTGTATAAGATTCAAGGGGGGAAATTATTTTGGTAAGAATTCCCCTTAGGAGGCTTAAATTCTGCAAAATCCTACCCAATGACACCAACATACCTTAAGATCAAAGGCTGACATGTTTGCAGTTTTGTCGTGTGTGAATCCTCCTGTTAAAGATCTCCATGAAAGGTTATTCTAATCTACCCCATCTATTTTCATTTCTGTAAAGGCAGTGCACAGTAATTCAAGAAAAGGGACTTGTTTTTAATATGGCAGAAACGTACAGTGTCTTCAATGTTCAGCTCATGAATATTCATGTATTTTTGTCAGTGTGTCTTCATTTCAGAAGTAGTAAAGTGACTGTAAGATAAGTGGTGTCCTGTGACTGGTATGGAAATTTGCTGAAGGGAAATGAGATGCAGGTTTTAGCAGAATGGGAGACAAAGCCCTTCCAGCTTATTTTCAGGCAAAATGTGATGAAACAGTAGAAAGGGGGAGACTGGTTTAAAATTCACAGAGGCTCAACCCTAAGCAATCTTGTCCCACTCTAATAATGGCTGAGGAACCACAGTGTTGACAATTTGTGTGTGAAGTTGTATCTCTGTAAAATCATGCACGTTTGGCATGGTTCAGTGCGCCTTGGAAGAGAGCACTGCATGTCCCACACACGTGGTGCTGTCCCCGGAGTTGGTGAGAGGCCATTTCACTCTGTGCTTTTGCTTTCATTAGAAATTGCTCTGTCTGCAGTTGTATAAACTATTGCTGTACGCAGGCACTGCCTCGGACTGCCAGCAACGCTTTTTTCATTGTTGCAGAGCTTTTCTACAGAGATAAGGCTTTTAGTTTGGTGTTAGGAGACAGTTTATTCTTTTATTTTTCTTTAGTTTAAGGGTTTCACGGTTCTGATTAGTGTGCCAATTATGAGGATGACAGAAATCCTGCCTCACCTGACACCAGCAGAGTGTTTCACTTTTCTTCACCTGTTTATTGAGATAGCAAATCCAGAGAACAGGGTATCCCATGTTCTGTGCACATTCTGATAGGCTGATTGCCACAGAACACAGAGCCAATATGAAATATGGAAAAGATATGTTGATTGCCATCTCCCAGAATGTCCTTTTCATGGATTAGGAGGAGAGCTGCCTGGTGCAAGGTTTTCAAATGTTCGGGGGCTGAATCACACAGATGTGTGTGGAAGGATCCCTCAGAACGGAAAAGAAGGATCTTGGAGCAGTCAGGTTTTTCCCTTTATCCTTCAAGTGTTGGTGTGTAGCACTGAACACATTGTAACTCCACAGGCACTGGAAATTTGGGGGAGAATTACTGGAGATTCAGAAGAAAATTTGTACGTGATCCAAGTCTCTCTTGGGCAAATACAGCGTGTTGGAAACTTGGGAAGAGTGCATGTTATGTAACCAGGCTCAGTTTCACAGCTGATTTAGAAAAAAGGGCATTTTGCTTCCCAGAATGAGATCTGGGGAAAGAAATTTTATCTTGATCAAATGCAGCAGCTGCTGCAGTTTATATTCAAGTATGATGCAAATCAAGCCCCCTTTTCTGCTCTGTTCCATTCTGCCCAAAGAGGGAACCATTGTTGGTTTCTTTTTTTCAGAGACCTGGTCTGTGGTTTGACCCCAGCAATTACAAATGATTGAAAAAAAAAAAAATAAAATACCAAGTTCTGGAATATTGTAATGAAACATATAAACAATTTAAAAATACTTAAGTGGTGAATCTATGTTGTAAGAGCCAGCTGCAGAGTACTTATAACTGGAGTATGTTAAACCATTTAAATATTCCAAACATTATGTACAACAGATCTTGTACTAATTCATTATGAAAACAGCAATTTCATTTAATCATTTATTAGCTATTTATAAGGTGTCTGCATATCAAGTATGCATACAGATTGTTGTTCAACCTGGCGACCAGTGTAATGCTTGCATGTGCAATCACTGATGATTCTTTTTGGGGATCACTGTTCTCAATTTTCCTTACCAGCACGTGTGGTTCTGAGACGTGTGTGTATAACAGAGTAAATGAGTCTTTGTCACCCCAAGAGGGCAAAAACCCAACAAATTGTTCAGAACAATGCCCAGACTTGAATGTAAGTCATTCATTCCTCATTCCTGTTCACTTCTGGAATGTGCCTTTGCCTCTGCCATCATGAAGACAGTGAAACAAGCTGCCAAAAACCGCTGTATAATCTCTGTCCCCAGAGGTTTGCAGGATCCCACGGGCTGGATCCTGAAGCACTCCGGTGTGGGTTGGGTACTGACACAAATCTGTGCAGGAGGCTGGGCTGGGGCCCTTCCCAGGGCCCTTCCAAGGATTCCCTGACTTCCTGGGAAGCCACAGCGTGGGATTGAGCAGAGCACTTTTAGTTATCTGTTGCGGTTCCAAGGTCCTTAAACAGTTTCGTTGTAGCACACAATGTTGGACGTGATGGAAAAAGAAACAAGTCCCGAGGAAGCAAACTGTGCCACACTCTGTCATTCTGCAGGGGTGTATCCTCATCCTTGGTGTTCTCCCCACACTGCTTTGGGTTTTTTCATGGCTGACAAGTGAGTTTCAGCTTTCCCCTTGTGATAATTAGTTTCTTTGATGGCTCTTACTGTACCGTAGGTGTAGGTACCATAGGATCCAACTCTTATTAGCAGGATACTGTTTGCTACTTATCTTACATCCACATCTGAATCATCTTCATTATCTGATCATTAAAGCCTCGAGAACCTTAATCAAGAATTTGCCACCAAAGTTAAAAAATATCCAAGACTCTCAAATACTAGAGCTATGACTCTTATCTACATCCCGTAAATATTTACTGTTTTGGAAAGAGCAGTGTATTTAACATCATGTGGGAAGCCAGTGCCAACAATAAATGTACAATGTTCTGCAGAGAACACAGAGCCACCTTGCTGGAATGCACCTGATGAGGTTCAGAGAATTCTTTTCCGTGCCTGGCCATGACTCCCTGCCTGCTGCATAAACTGAGTTAGGTGTGGATTGAACGTGGCCAGTGACATTCTTAGGCACTGTTTAAGTTCTCATCAATGGGATTGTTTATCACATCTGGTCTTACTCCTCAAATGAAGGCTGGAAGAGAATTTGTAGGTCACCCTGCTATTTAGTCCTTTTCATGCATGTACTTACAGACCATTTAATCTTATAAAGAGTGTGGAAAAGGGATAAGATTTTATTGGAAAAAATAATTTTCTCACACACCTTAGAACTTTCATTTCTTATTTTTCCCTTCCCAAGTGGATAAATGTAAAAATTTCTCTTGCCAGCAAAGAATTGATAAACTACTGAAGACTTCAAAGCTCCCTCTGATTCCCATAGTGATACATTGCTTTGTTCTGTTGCTGTTAAAATCTTAGCAAATTTTTAGCCCTGAGGTATTTGAGGACAGCTATACCATGCATTTCTCGTGAGGTGACTCTCACAGACAATGAAAATGTGAATTATTCACAGAGGCTTGGCGTTGTTTGTGGTGCTCTGTGCCAGTGCACCTGCATTAGCGTCACTCTTGTTAATACCTGTATGGCTGCCACTTTTAAAACCGAGTTTACATTTTGCTGCAAATGCCTGTATTCATGGTTCCAATTGCCTTTTCTGATCTATAGATACACAGCTACATGTAAAAAGTCAGGAGCTGATAAAATGAAATGGCAGATAAGGAAAACTGAAAAGCCTGAATCTCAAATCACACATCAGTACCTGTGGGCCTTCAACAGCGTGGCACAATATGGCATTTAATCAAAATTAATATTGTTACAGCAACAGCGATCGAGCATAAAGTATTTCAGGGATTATTGACAGACTGAAAGAAACTGCAGGCTTGCAGTAATCAAGAAAACTCATCTGGCTATTAATTTCCAGGAATACCTGCAATGAAGTCTTCATTGCTGTTGTAACTCAGAATTGATGGATACAATGGTATAGATTCCTTTTGCATAACAAAAATTCATTCGCTGTTTATTAATTTTTTCAGTGTTTGTTCCTGCCACCTAAATATATTTCCTAAAATAGAATAGAGGAAGGAAATTATCTAAAATTATCTACAAGGGCTTGTATAAAGTGCTGCTTTTGCTGCTGCCTAGAAGAAATAGGCCAGTCAGGCTCCCAAACCTGGCCTAAAACCAACAAGAATCCAGCAATGATGATAACAAACAAAGCACAGCAAATAAAAAAGTAACGGTTCATAACAATATTTGTGTATCAGCTTGCCTGGCACCCCAAAGAGAGCTTTCCTGGAGAAGTAACATCATTTTATATACATTTTGGTGCTCGAAGTTTGATACATTCTTTCATTTATGCCCTTTTTCCACCAGCGCACTTACAGTGACTTAAATGCAAACCGTCTTTAGTGTTACTTTGTGTAACATTAACTTCCAGAAATTACCTGAATTGAGAACGAACTGCTCCTTGGGCGTGTGACTGCCATGAATTGGTAATTCTTTGTTGTGGAAATTATGGAAGGAAAACCCCGGAGTGCTGAGAACTGAGTTCCTACACGTGGAGTGTGGATCCCATTTCCGAGCAGCGGGACTGGCACCCCCAGTGAAATCCAGAGTCAGTGGGCGGGAAGCCAAAGCTGAGTTATGATCCTGAATTCCTTACAGAGCAAACCAGCGGGTAGAAAAATCACATTTGTTACTTGAACAGACCTTGGGAAGTTTTTCCTTCCGCAGTGTGGCCCGATTCTGCGTTATCGCCTGGATATCCTTTTATGTGCCTTACCAAAGTAATCTCCTTAAATTCCTTTTCAATTTATGCTTAACCAGGCTGATTTGCATGCACGTAGAAAAGGAAATGAGAAACTTTTAAACCAAAAATCTATATTCTTAGATTTTGATATTCATGCACATTTTTATGCATGGAATTCCCATTAAGATTACTGCAAGATTTACCTACAAATCTTCCATTCTTGAAGAATGATTAAATTCCCAAAGTTTTATGAGAAATAATGTATCTTGCTTTTCAGTTGTCAGTTAATGCTAATGAAGGTATGAACAACTACACTCTTGTATGTTTAAATTGACCAAAAGTTTTGTGTGAATCTGAAAGCCAGAGCTGGATGAGAATCCATGAGTTATTCATGTCTCAGAGGAGATGCTTTTTGGGTTGACTTTTGCTTCAGCTGCTCAATAATTTTTATATTTTGTTTTTCTGCAGGAAAAAACATCTTTTATATTAATGTAAATACATGTGAGTGTGTGTAAAATAATTTAATTGCATGAATATCAGCTAAAATTATTATTATGTTTCCCAAATAAATTATAACAATTTAGATAGCAAGTCTTTGTTTTTTAGGGGTACATTTCAATTTAAGGTGTTTTCTGGTCTGTTAAAACTATCAGTTTTTCTGAATGTGGTCTGTTGCGTGTGATGTAGCAAAAATTCCCATTCCTATTTAAATTAAAATACATTTCAACTTCAACCCATCCAACTGCAAAACGTCCCAGAACCTCGCTTCATTTTCTGTTTCTAGGCAAGCAGCACAGAATAAATTATTCCAAGTTTCAGTGCTGCTCTCCAACTTGTGGGAAACATTTGGTGCATCATTTTGCCAGACACATTATACCAGAAAACTTGAATTAATAGAGGCATCTTAGTGTGGTAGTGATGAAAAGCCCACAGAAAGATCTGCTGGTTTAGTTTGAGCTGTTACACAGCGATGCTCTGTGCACTATACACTGGGCAGCTGTTTAAATCTATATGGTGAATTCCAGCAAGTGCAGAAGGAATAAAACTGGAAAAGCTCTGAGAAACAGTACTAGGATTGCAGTGCTGGAGCATGAATGGCTGCATTTTTTATCTATTATTATTATATTAATTATATATAATATATATATAAATATATGTGTAATATATTTAATATATATAAAATTATATATATAAATATATTACTTATCCATCATTATTATATATTAGAAGAATCTTCATTGTTCTGCATGCTCTTCTCTTTATATCATTTCTAAGTAAGTCGAAAAAAAATAATCTAAAGATGATATTGCATTTTAGGGCAGAATCTGTCCTTTCTACCTATAGGTATCTCCAAGTCCAGGGAAAATATAGCCATTTATTGGCTGCTTTTGTACTGACAACACAAAAGTCATAAATTGCCTGAAATCCATCCCAATAAATCTCAGAAATTGATAAAAAAGGTGTGAATTTAAGTAGCACCAGTGCTTCAGCACAGTACTTTAGTTGACAGGGGACGAGGCATTTGCAGTGTGTTCATTTTTATGCAGAGCAATCCTATTTTCTGACACATATGAATGCCTGGTGAAAGGGCATTTTCCTTTATGGACTTGTGTGACTTTGCTGCTGAAAGGTTGCTCTGGTTTGTCGGTGCTGAGCACAAGCCAAGCACGAGGCACAGGGGCTGCACCTGAGGGAAGGCTGAGGGGTTTGTGGTGGAGACCACCAAGGAAGGTGCCACCAGTGCCAGTTGCCAGCTGATTTATAAACTCCCTTTCTCCTATTATTTTTATATTTATTTCTATATTTATTTATTTATTTATTATATTTTTATATTATTTTTATAAACTGAAGCTAATTTTCATTCAGTATCATGATTCTGACAAAATGTATTTTTCTTAGATTTTAAAGGCACAGAGATTCAAACATACTGCTCCTGTTGCATTCTTTGTGCTGTATTCAGCAGTGATGTATTTTGGAAATGCTTTGGCCAAGTGTTTCACACACAGCAGTTATTGACTGTTTTCCATTCTAACTACAGGCTCTGCATGGAAGAGAATTTCCTGATTTAGAAAAAGCCATAGAATTCTTTCCAGAATTCAGATCCCAGAGTAGCTTTTTTTATATTATTGTTCAGGTCAAGTGGATGTTGTGGATGGCAGGAACATCTAGGGACAGCCCTGTCTGTTCCTCCTATGTGCACATTTATATTCCTGATTTCCAAAATTCCAATTTGCCCTGGCAACTGGACACCTAGGAGTGTCACCAGGAATTCCAGAATTGTTGGCAGAGCAGGAGAATTTCATCATTCCAAACATCTTTATTTTTACCTTTTCATTTAATGCCTAATACCTCCTGCTCGCATTTTCTTGACTTCCTAATTGCTTTTAGTTTTGTTTCACCTATAAATGAGGGATTAAGACTTAGAAATTTACAGCAAAAAAACACAGCAGCCCAAATTAAAAAGGAAAGAAGAAAAGAGAAAATGTAATTGGTATAAGAGTTGTATAAATGAAGTTTCTTATTATTTTTCTTTAAATAATGAATTATTCAGTGTTTTGGTGTTAATAATTTAACAGAACCCAAAGTAAGACACCAGCAGGACGTATGTGGGATGGGTGGTAGTTCAAGTTTGATCTAAAAGCCTTGCCTTTGTATTGAAGTTGGGTTGAAGCTTTGATCTATTTATAATGAGTATTCTAAGGGTTTACTAATTATTTTAAACCTGAAGAGAATCTCAGAGTCCATTTTTCTGTTGGAAAGGAACCAAAAATAAACCTTGCTGGAAGGTAAAGGCAGAAAGTCATAAAGTTGGGGCATGTTTTTTAAAGTTAAAGCACAACCGCCTACTGGCTATAATTTCTGAAAAGTTTTGAGGGAAAATGTATTTTCTGTCTTCTTTTTACATTCTGTAGCATAAAGAATTTTCTGAGGTACTTCTAAGTTCTGACTAGAGATAAGGCATCCTTTATATATTCCATTCATTTAAAAAGTTTGCAGCTATAAAGTTGAAATGCAGAATCATTTTTGATTCTTTTCTTTGGAATTATATTTAGGTTTAAAAATGTGTATCCATTTCTATTACTCACCACATTTATTCTATTAACAAACTAAATTAATATACATATTTATGAGAAATTGTGGGGTGCTAATACATTTGTCAAGGGAAACTGTGCAAACCATTCATGATGGTACACAAGTACAACTTTAAAAATAAATCTGAATTTATATCTGCTTAGAACATTGCTCAAGATTTGGGAGTTTTTTCTTGGAAAACCATACTTGTGCCTGATCCATGCTTAATTCCATCTTTAAAGGCAAGATTCTTATTCCACTTTGTTATAATTTCTTCGTACAGTAATTTTGTCGCTGGAAACAAAGACCCATACACTGTGGAATTAAGTGCTATGATTTGAGAAATTTCCTCCTCCCCTATTTTTTCCAATTTTCAAAGGATGCTGACTAGTTTAATGAATCTATAATGCAAGCAGAATAGTTTCTTCCTTTTTTTTTCTCCCATTGAAACAGTATTTGGGATTAAAGGTGAACCTCTTTTCATGGTTCAAATCATTTTCATTAGCAGGAAGGAAAAACATGCCCAATAAGCCTGGTGCTGCAAAAGAATTATTTAAAATAGTTCTGAGGAGCAATTTTTGCCTTTTCAATTATGCAAATACTCATCAAGTTTTTGTCTTTGGTAATCTTTGGCTCATACTAAAAAACTGACACAGACTTTTTGACCTGACACAAATGTAATTGCTGTGAAGGTTTCCTCCTGCCTTTACCCTGGCACTAGATTAAAGCAATGGAAGTACTGCATTCCACAAATCAAGCTCATACTTATACCTGTGTCTTAGCCTTGTGATTAAATTTTTATGGAATCATGGAATAATTCACATAGGAAGGAACCTTGGGGGTTTCTAGCCCAGATCTCTGCCTGCTCAGAGCAAAGTCAGGAGTGAATTCAGACCTGATCGCTTTAGGCTTGGTCCAGCCAGGCCTTGACCTGCACGCAGCCTCTCCTGGCAACCTGCTCCAAGCCTTAATTAGCCCAAGCGGTGGTTTTTGGCCAAAATATGCAGTCAGAACCACCCTCATTACAGTGTTTGAGTCTGCTCCTTGTTCTCTCACTGTGCACTTCAGCAAGGGCACAGCTTTTCCCTCCTGGGACCCTTTCCCTGTTGGTAGTTCCTTCCCTCCTCCAACCTTGTCTTTAGACTCAAAGACATTTCTCCAAAACACTGAGGCAAAGTTTAGTTTCTCTTGTCTTTCTTCACTTTCGTGTCCTGAGTATGGATGAGCTCAGCCATGAGTTCCCTTTGAAAGCAAGGCCTCCTGGTATTTCTGCCTATTTTCCTGGGCATGGAGTGTTGTGCTTGCAGAAAGTTGCCCTAACAGGGCTTCCAGCCCTCTTGAGATCCTTTTCTTTTCAGAGTTCCTCACACAGGATCTCACCCACCTGAAAAAATCCCTTCCTAAGCTGAAGTTTGTCCTCGAAAATTCCAGGGTCTGTACTTGGCTACTTGCCGAGACAATTTTTTTCAAAGAAACCAAGAGTATCACAATAAAAATAAGTATGCTGAAAGTATTTTTAATAGCTGAATAGCCACATTTATCATTATGTTTTTTACCTATAACTAGACTTCTAGACTGTTATAACTCAACAAATAATATATGGGAATCTCTTAATTAGCATACTCTTATAACTAGAGACATTTTGCCAAATTCAGTGAGGTGTAGGTACTTTTTGTTAATTAATTACTGAGTGATCATTTAAGAATTTGTCACTGGCACCTAGAAGGAATGGGTAATGAGACTGCTTCTTACAAAGTCAAATGAATCTAGGTAGGAAGTATACAAAAAAGAATATTAGAATTACACCTAGCTGATCACTCCATTAGCTGTACCAAGTAAAAAGCTGATAAAGTAAAAGGCCTTTAACTGTTCACTCAGAATTTCACCTCCCAGGTGCTGTACCTAAAGGTAAATAACACACCTGCTGTCCATGACTAGTGACTACAGCAAGAATTCTTTCTCATTGCCATCAAATAAAGCATTTAGGGCACAAAATTTGTAATGCCACAGTATTACAGACAATTTATGCCTTTAAAACAACAGATTTTTTGCTATGTAAATGTTTATGCCTGATACAAGATCTGAAATTCTGTAACAGTGAGTCTTTCACAATTTCAAAATTACCATTGACTCCAACCAACCTGGGGCAATGAAAGTCTTGTCCAAGTCAATGGAAGATCAATACAGATCAAAATAATGTAGTATATGGGCATACTGTTGTTTTATATTAATTATATCCCTGTACTGTTTGCTTTGTTGGCATTATACTGAGATAGAATTTGGGTTGGTTTGAAATATTTTGGTATTTAAAATATTTTTGAGGTTTTTTTGAGTTTAGAAAATTTTTTGTATTCGAAACAGGAAGAAGCTGGAAGGAATGGAGATCCTATGGAAAAATGTTTATTTTCTTTCATTCATTTTTTGCATCCTTTCTGTTTGACTAAAGTCAGTGGAAGAGGAGAATTTTAAAGCTCATGGAACCCGTGTAACTGGAGACCATGCATGACAAACCACAGTGCTGAGCAGTCCTGGTTTACTGTGCAAAATGAATACCTAATTCTAATTTATTGTGTTTAATTCTAGAATTTACTGAGTAATCCAGATATGATGTAATAATTTACCAGCTGAGTAACACACAGGAAACCAGACTTTCTTTTTCTCTGCTCCTTCTTTTGCCAACACAGGTGATATGGGAAGGGACACATCACTTGGTGCTTGTGCACATTTTCCTTGCTGTGGTGGAGTCTGAAGAGTGACGAAATACACAATATATAGAAGATCCCAATAGCCAGGGCATATGCAAAGGCCTTTTTCAAAACACACTGAGTTGTTCTAAATGTTTTAATTTGATCTTCTAAGCCACGTCTATATCTGTTATTATAAATTGTGTGGTGGCACAACAGCAGTTTTGCATAATGACATATAAAATATTTAAGTGTTTGTTGTTTGTCACAGTACAAGAAGACATTTGCTCATATGAAAAGAAAAATAAATGACATTTTTTCACCATGGCTTAAATATATTGTTAATAAACATGAGATTTCATGTGTTCACTTAATGAACATGGGAATATTCTCTGAGTATAAAAAGGAAACCTTTAAAAACTTCTAAAAATAGGAAAATCAGAAGGAACTTTGGTTTATTTCTAATTATTTAACATAAATAAAAATACTTTTGTGCAACAACAAAATAAAAAGAAAAAGAAGAGAAAAGAGGGATGCTTGCATGCCACCAAGGACTGGAAGTGTGAGCAACGTACACAAATAACTTCCAAAAGCCCAGGCTGCTTTCTCTCAGTATTTACCATGTTTAAGCTCCCCGAAGACTGCCATAATTAGTTTTCTCCCTTACAAGTAATTATGAGCACCTGTAATTTAAAAAAAATATTTGTGTCTGAGATATGATCCCTCGGGTATTTTTCTTTTAGATCCTTCCTCATTTGCTCTTAGAAGTTCTTTTCCACTAACTTCTACTCTTGGGATACTTTAAATGGGATGAGTTCTTCCTCTTCAATTACTTTTAAAACCAGGTGAGGCCTGAAAAAACACTTTCTCAAAATAGCAGTGCATGACCCTGGGGGGAATCGTGCAGCACCACACACCAGGAGATCCCGTGGAGGTGGAACACCCCAACATTTGTTCCTCTCCCCTTCCTTCTGCTTGGAGGTTTCAGGGGTCAAACCCTGCAGAAATTAATCTTCCATACCTGAGTGTTGGCATTAGCTTTAAGCCAGAAGATTTCCTCAGAAAGAATTATTTAGGAGTAATTTTGCTTAATGCGAGGAACTGACAGGATAAGCCATGAAGTCTACAAAGAATTGCCCATTAATTTGACAAACCTAAACCGCTGACTATCTGGGAAAAGAATTTGATTCAGTTTTTATTCTAATACTGTATTGATCTTAGAAGGTTCTTGTCATTCTTTTCGGGGCAGTAGACCACTGATTAAATTTTGTGTGTTTTCCTTTTCATCAGATGTTTTGCAATTTCTCTGTGCACTGCATCACCAACACAAGCTGAGGGAACTGCTTCTTCATATAAGCAGATTCTCAGTGATGGGTGAAAATCACTGATCATGACTTGGTTTCAGAAAGCACTTAGGTTTAAATACAGTTCATACCCTCCATACATGCGAGGATAGAGATGTGTAGCCTAAGATTTTAAACTTGTGGGTAAATTATAAAGCACAGAACTACAAAGACTTCCCAGGTTCTGGAAAAAACGGCCATTATGGGAATTTTCTCAGTCTGTGCTGATAAGGAACTCAGCCCTTTCTGCTTTTGTATCCTCCTGTTGTAGAAAGAAATGCCAGCTGCACCAGTTTAAAGGTGAGACATTCTGAGGCTGACTGGGAGACCAGGAGCTCAGGAAAAGCCTAACTGGCTCTAATTTCCATCCCTTCTTTAATCCCTCTTAAAGACAATGGAGACAGAATGTTCTTGGAGGGCAAAAACATCCACTGTCCTTCCACTGTGTCAGTCTCAGAATTCCTCTGCCTTTCTAACACATTAATATCAAACTAAGAAAAGGTTAATTAATACAGAACCCAGAAGTACAGTGTGCTCCAGAACACCCTTCTTTTATCCCGTCATACAAATACTTTACAAGAATGGTATAAAGCTATTTATGTGAGCCCTATGCTTGGCTCAGAAATTACCTGTAGAAGGTCTTTTCAAGGAGCAGTGCCCATTCCCTTTAAGGCCCCTGAATGTTTTTTGGGGATCAGCTTCACTTGGTTACATTCGACCTTTTTAAAAGACTGCATTCAAACAAAGGGGAGCTAATCCAGGTTTCTCACCAAGTCTGAAAACGAAAGCAATCACTGGCTTTTCAAAACTTGCAATGGTCTGGGCTGGATGTGCTCACCTTGTAATTGTATTTTCCTCAAGAGCCTTTCTCCCAAATAAGAGGTTGGGATGCTATTGTAATGTCAAATCTGACTCACTGTTACAGTTGCTATTAAAAGTTAGCAGCTGTAATTAGGGAAGAATTTTGAAGCTGCAGTGTTGTATTGTCAGTTGTAACAGCTTTTAATTATCTTATATTTTTCTTTAAAGTGATCAGCTTTGCTGAAGTTGAATGTGCTTTTATCATTTTTGCTCTGGAAATGAGCTGACACATTTAGTATAATTTAGATAGAAATACTGTTGCTGCAGAAAACAATTGGAATCTATGAACTTTTTAGAGGATTTTGAGCACGGGAGACAGCCATAGTGCTTAGAGGGATTTTGCCATCATCCAATTAAAATAGTCCTCCATTCTTTCTAATACCATTCTATCTGGTCTTAAAATGCGTAAGACTAATTACATTAGCCCACAGAGGCTTGCATGGCTAATACTATTGGCCATTTCCTCAAATAGAAGAATTATAAATGATTAAACACTTTGCAAATAATGGCAGTGTTTTGCTGCAGGACTCGATGGGACCCACAGAAACTCTGTCATTTCCCCCCTGCTCTCAGCAGCCTGTGCTGCTCAGCCCTGGATGAGATGCCAATGCTGGAATTCCAACAGCCAATTCCATTGTCCCCCCAGCTTACTGGAGTCCGTGAGGAAACCAAACCCTTTTGTTTCTATTTCTACTCTGGGCTTATGCTGAGGATAGAGAGAATAAAGACAGAGCCTTGTAGATTAGTCTGGTAATAGGACATGCCTTGTTATGCACCACTTCGCTCCCTTTAAGTCCCTTCAGTTGTATCGGGGAAAAAAAAAATTAGTTTTCCAGGGAAGGATCCTGACTCTTAAGGACCTGCAAGAATGCAGCTGGTGTAGGAACTAGAGAAGAGTCTGGGTGAGCAGACTGTCCTGTGGCACTGTGCAGCAGCCCAGAAGGCGAGATACAGCTGAGGAAATGCTGCACTGGATTGTCATTTTTGGCAGGCAGCATCCTTGTCAATATGCATGAGCACTCAGCAGAGTGAGAGAACCTGTCACCCAGGGGATGTCACACACTGATGACAACAACCAGTCACAGGTCCTCTAACATGCACTTAGATTAAGTTCATTTACAGTTGTCGCTCCGAGAGAAGGAAAACTGCTAGGCAGGAAAGGACAAGCAGCACTGCTGGTGCAGCCACTCTTGCAGCCAGCGTTTCCACTCTTTGCATCCTGCTTCGTAATTGATTCTTCGAGACTGGAAAAGGGGAAAATTCTGTCAGCTTCAGCAGCTCCAACAAACCTGAAAATTAATCCTTATAATCCTTACATTGTGATGCCCCATGAGAGACCAATTTAGCCCATGACCGTAGTGGGAATGCTCTCTCACTCCAGCATGTTGGTATTGGATTGGGTTGTTTGGATAAATACTGATTTCGTACATAACATTTTATCCAACTAAAAATTCACCATGGGGGAGATTCCTGATCATGTCATGATCTTGTTCATGTACTCTCTTTTAAGTTATCCCAGACATTCCTGGCCCTGTCACACAACCATTAGATTCTTTGGGGCAGGGATTAAATATTTGTTCAGTTTTGGTTGGTTTGTTTTATTTCCTTTTATTAATGTTTGAGGAGGTGTGATGCCTTTCAGATCACAAAAGGAGACGTAATCCAAGGGGTATGGATGGGTGTCCTTTGTCCTAATACCTGACTAGTAGATATCAAGAAATGGGTAACAAAACTGTAATGTTTCAGAAAGGATAAGATCTCCCTGTGAAACTCCAAAAAGCTCGGAAAATGCCACAAGGGAATTTTATTGTTGCGAATCTACATATTGGAATTGAAATTTGGCATGAGGGAGCATTAATTTATCACAGAGGAAAAGATTATTTTCTTTGAAACACATTCAGAATTTAATTCCTGTTCTAGGCACGTCCAAAACCTTGGCCTGGATTTTTGTTTGGTTGTTTGTTTTGTAAATATAAATGCCCATCAAAGTAAATCTCATCAGTAGGAAGAGCAGTGCAATATAAATGGTGTTGGAGAGTTTTGGACAGTTCTGTGGTCACAGTTGCCTGCAGAGTTCAGTATCTTGGGGAAAGAAAATCTCTAACTATTACCTTGAGCAGTTTTGTAAATAGTGGGCATGTTCTATTAAATTTTGCTTTAATGCTCGGAAGAAGTTTATTTCACTGAATGCTTTTCCTTATTTCTTTTCCATATAAGCACTGTATGTATACACACATATCTGTAGACACATAAATCCTAAATAAGTTTATAAATTGAACCAGGGGATTCAGAGTATTATGCTTTCCAGAGTAAATAGGTTTTTGAAAAAAAAATTAACTTTGGCTTTAAGAGCACTGGATAGGATATGCAGCATTGGATACACATTTTCCAGTGATGTGGGAGCCCAAATTCCACTGAAGTTCAGGGGGACCAAACCACTGGTTCTGACTAAATTATTTGTGATCTGGTTTACTTTCATGGGCATATGTCAAATGAGGATATTTCAAAATTAATCTGTAGAATCTGAATAAGAAAATATTTCCAGTATCTTCTGTTACCTTTGAACACAGCCTTTCCATGGGCTTAAAATCTCACTATTCTGAGGAAAGCACTGAGGGTAATTTAAGTTTGAGCAAAGAAAGAAGCAGTCTTTTTTACTTTGAGGGACTATTGCCTGCTTCTTGAGATTATTGAATTTTCATTCCAGTATAGAGAGAAGCAGTATATCGCCAAGATGAAACAGAAAGCTTAATAGGCACTATATCTCTTGATGTTTATAGAAACTTAGCCAACAATCTTAAAAGACACCGAATTGGATTCTAAAATACAGACACAAATGAATTAGGAGGAAATAGCTCTTGCAACAGTACTGCCACATGTGCCATTCACACTATTAAGATCTGGCATTATTCTTAATTTTGTTATATTAAATCAGAAATTGTATGTGTTGGGGAGTAATGGGAAGTCATAGAATCACAGAATGTGCTGAGCTGGAAGGACCCGCAGGGATCATCCAGTGCAGCCCCTGGCCCTGCCCAGACACCCCAAAATCCCACCCTGAGCATCCCTGGGAGTGTTGTCCAAACTCTCCTGGAGCTCTGGCAGCCTCGGGGCTGTGCCCATTCCCTGGGGAGCCTGGGCAGTGCCCACCACCCTCTGGGGGAAGAACCTTTTCATAAAAAAAGACTGGCATTTATTTTTTCAGCAAGAGACTGCAATAATTGAAATCTTATAAGTAGCTAGATTACCTACAAAATAATTCCTAGAGAAAATAATTGTAATTTTCTCAACAAGACAAAGATGTGTATCTATTCCACATTAAAATTGTTAAAGGAAACTGTCACAATTCCGTTTGGAGGCAAGGGGGACTTCTTTAATATTTTTTCAGGGTTTTATTTCAGCAATGAGATTTTGCAGTCCAGGTGAGTAAGTGGTGTTGCTCCTGGTGAACACTTCAGGTCGTTGCAGAGTACTTGTTATTGTCAGGCACTAGGTGGCCTGCTTGCTAAAACATCGTAATGAAGCCTTCTGCAGACAATTTGCAGAAGCACTGCATGAAAAATGAGTAAATAAAAATGCATCTTTAATTTCTAATAGAGGGTGAGGCGTTTAAACTACCTGATGGAAAGTTACAACCACGTGGAAGTCTGCAGGTACAGTAACCTGCCTGAAACCAACTGAGCACTCAATTATTTTGTGTTCTTGTCTTGCAGACAATATTTAGACAAAATATCACAGTTTCCCACTAAAGATGGGATACTGGCCTGTATAGTCTCTAAATCATAAGCTCTTAGCTCCTTTGAGGGAAGGTAAAAACTGACAAGTGCAATATAGCGCAGCATTTGTTTTAGCACCCGATGGTTTGGTGTATTATGCTCAGAAACATGAAAAGAGTCAGTATTATTTACAGTTTCTGAGGGGCAAATATAACAGTGGTGTTCCAGGAGTGAGATGTACCCAATCTGATCTACAGAAAACCAGAATTAAGAGCAGCAAGCAAAGCAACACCTTGCTGGCTTTTTGTTGTTGGTGTGGTTTGTTTGGAGTGAGTGAAGGCTGGACAAGACCTCTCAGTGTTACACCCGAGTCCTGTGCTGGGACA
This sequence comes from Daphoenositta chrysoptera, assembly GCA_013397915.1. NCBI lineage: Eukaryota > Metazoa > Chordata > Aves > Passeriformes > Daphoenositta > Daphoenositta chrysoptera. Next base: position 89,176 of record VZRO01002611.1, read on the forward strand.
AACCACATTAAACTGAGTTTTTCAGCAATTTTGATGTTTTCATTTGTTGGTCTGTGGCTCTTGTTAGTGTCAGTAGAAGGAGATATGTGGTGATTACTCAGCTTGAGCTTTGGATATTGAACTTTAAAAAGTTATCTATTTTATTTATTTAAAATGTAATGAAATAATAATTTCAATAACAAGCCTTCATTAAAATAGTTTTGCTGTTGAATTGAACGGCTAAAGTAATTAACCACAGAATGATTTCAATATGATTATTGAGCTTCTTTATTTCGGGTCAAATGCAAGACTAATGAGATGGCTGAGATTGGAAAGATCATTTTATCTGCCATTGGTAGAATTCTAAAATATTAGTGGTCAGGTAGGGGGCAAAGTTTTGCTGTTCTGCAGAGAGCACGTGAGGAGGATGTGTCTGAACCAGGGGTGGAACATAATCTGCATTCCACACAGCACTGCTGCGGTCATCAGCTTGGAAATTTGTCTTGCACACATTTTTCAACTGAATTCCCTTAATGTCTCTGTTATAAACCAGATAAATGAACAAAGGAGAGAAAGCCCCATTGCACTGATTCCTAATTGTACAGGAAAGGGCATTGTGTGGTTTGTGTAATTACTTGTTTCGTTTTCTCCTGAAATCACATGAATTCAAACGATGGATTCAGGTAACTGATCATATTCTTCTAGGACAGGAAAGATAATTCAACCTGATATTTGTGCCCTTCATTCTGAGTAAGAGTAGACCACACCAGCAAATATATGGCAGAATATAGAGTGTTCCAAGAAATGGTCTGATGGTTTTCTTTTCCTCCAAGAAAACATTGCATCCCAGCAGAAGAGGAGCTATAAGAACTCGCTGTTTTGTGATTTGATCAAAAAGTGTATTCCTCCACACTGCAGCCAAGCCTGAGCATGAATCTCTTGAATTGATTTCAGAGAAAGCAGACTTGGCAGGATCCCTCAGGTTACAGAGAACGATTCTCCATTTAAAGCAGTGCAGCATCCATCCACACTGTGCACTGAGAAATAAAATGCCTCCTCCAACTCTGCCAAAAACAGACAAAAAATCAGTGATATGTGCACACACACACACACACTCACACACACAAATATCCTGTCACTACTGCTTGTAGGAGAAGCAGTGAACAAATTACTGATGCACAGAGGAATATCACAGTGAGATGTCAGACTGCCTCTAGGAATTCATCATCCCTGGATATCAGGAAATAGGTGTGATGTACTGCATCACATAAAGTACTGCGGGATTTTATTAGGAAAATAGATCTGCAAACTTAAGGCGCTCTTTTTATATACTGGTATATTTGAAAAAATCAATATATCTTGTAATACTTTACAGTATACATAGGGCTGAAGTTGCAGTAAGAATTGTGTCTGCTTTTCAACACCACAACACTTTAATGCTTCCATTTTCTATACCTGAATAGAACTTTGTCTTGGGGATATTTCCTGTCGTGCATTTAATAGATATCTTATATTCCACACAACTGGAATCCTCACAGATCTCAGAACAACAAATTTGCTTTACTACACAGGATGTGAATTTTGTAAGTTCTGAGCTGTTGTTTTACTGGAAATCATTAGGACTTCTGACTGACACATCATCAGACGCTAAAGATTTGAAATGTTATTATTTTCTCTATTCATTTAATCACAAATCAATATTTCTGCTTCTTATACCAGTAATTGATGGAGCAGTTAATCTTGTCACTGTTGTTCTTCCATCTTGTGAGGCAACATATAATTATGTCCTTGTGTCACTTGTGTTGATCTTGCTTAAGAGATTCAAAACAACCTCTGCATAAAAAGGAAAACATCAATTTTCTTGGCAGGTCTTGGATTTGGAGGCATAATTAGCTGATGCAAAGTCTATCAGTTGTGTTTGCATGACATTTCTATTACAACCCTAATACAAATGTCTAATTTCCAGAAATAACCAAAATATCTTTGGTCAATTTTAGTTGCCTGAAACAGGCAAAGTAACCAAAATGTGAAATATGATAAAACTTACAAATGATACCATATTTAATACAATACCAAGTTATTCAAAAGTTCTCTGTGTTGTAATTATTTCAGCCAATAGCCTGGTATGTGTTTTGTGGCATTTTTTGTACTTTTTTCTGACTTACAGCTAAATCATAAGCTGTTATCAAGTGGAGAAGTCACTCCATTTATAGGCAAAATTAGTTTTTTCACTTGGGTTTGTGGAGTAGGGACATGACTTTTACACAAAGGAGAGGAAGAAGAATATATATCTACACTTCAATAACTTTAATCATGGTTCACATTACTCCTTTAAGATTTCTTCTCATTTAATTTCTGCTTTCAAGAACTAATATGTGATTTTCTTAAAAAACGGTCTGGGTAGTGTACCAGTGATGATGAAATGTGTCAAGGCCCCGTGAAATTGGGTGGGAAAATGTTCTTCAATAGGACTTTTAAAAGCTTCCCCATGAGCACGGTGACCTACAGTTCTCTGATGTGCAGATGCACCCTGCTCTCTTTATTAGTTACACCTTTGGAAGCTCTTTGTCCTGTTGCACTGTGTCAGAAGAAGGAGAATGGGTGGGAAATAGCATCCTAAATACCCCAAACGTCTCTGTTCCCCACTGCAAGCCCGAGTCCCTGCACATCACTCGTGTCCCGAGGTCATTGACAGTAAGTTGGCCACACCGAGTCAATGGAAATTCAGATTTCCAGCCAGAAACGTTTTGTCAGCCTTGCAGAAACTTAATTGTTGGCAGGATTCAGTGAGGAGGCAGGGAAGAAATGCAAAAAACACGTTTTCCATTATGTGAGTACAGTCTATGACAGAGCTGCAGTGTCTTTATGAACTTTATGGCTCTGGGCAAAACGTTAAAAATCAGGTTTTCTGAGCTTGTTAAGCAGCAGCTTTGCCATGACAGGCTTTGAGAGCGTGGCTTGTTCTGATCTGGCCTGACCTTTGTAATACAATCTAAAATTAAACATTTAATGCTGACACATAACAGTCTATGCAAATATTAAATAAAGTTCTGTTGTTGAGGTGTGTAAGCAAGTTAACTTTATGCTTAAGTTAAGGAATTCCATTTCCAGAGCCATAGTTCCAGCAAAATTTGTAAACCCTAGAGAAGATGCCACTGCTTTCAGTGGGCTTTGAATCAATTTAAGTGTTGACCAGAACCTCCACTTCTTAAACCATATTTATTATACAGGTAAAACAGAATTTAAAGAATCAGGCCTTGCACATCAAGCTGCTGTAACACATTTTAAAGTATCCTTATAATTCTGTTCTATCCAATCTTACAACTCTTTTTGCTGAGTATTTTTTGTACAATTAGTTTGACTGATTTTTGGTAGCTGCTTTCTCCTAAGTCAAACAGCTCTGCTCCATCATCTCCTTGGGATAATTTAGTTTTCAATCCCCGTTTGGGAGTCACTTCAGTGTAGAATTCTCCTGGCACAGAACTTGCTTTGAGCAGCAATCCGTGTGTTTGCAATCCCTGCAGGAGTTTGGGATCTGGCAGGAGGGGAGGTGCTGTGCACCAGAACCTGGGTCACCAGAACAGTGGAACGGTTCTGGTGTCGTTTTGGTCTGTGAGATAACAGAGAAATAGACTTTGCATTTCTGTGAATATAAACTCTGAAATTAGAGAAGTGTTTTTGTCATTTCTCAAGAGATGGTGTCGAGGTGGCTGCGGCCGCCGGCTGAGGAGCTGCCCCTGGCAGGCAGCAATTCCCCTCACAAGGCTCCCGTGGCTAAAGATGATGGCTTTGTCTTTGTGTTGATGGAACAAAACACGAATTCTGTCCCTGGGAGCTGCCTGAGGGTCATGGAGAAGCCCCTGACCATGGCAGGGCAGGCAGGAAAGGGAGAGGCTTTTGCTCCTCATCTGATTTTGGGTTGTGTTCTGATACAACTGCTCTTCCAGTGGTTTTGTTCTGTCCTTGGAAAAGCCTTCCTCTCAAATCACCTTCTCTCAGGAGTTTTTTATTGCACACTGCCATGTTTTATTCATGTGGTGTGTTTGGATAGGGCCAGTTAGTTAAAAAATGTGTTGATTGCTTCCCTGCTCAGGGCCCATCCATAAATTATGAGAAAATTCCTTCCAAGATGTGCAATTAGTTCTCAAGTTCATGGCACTCTTGGACTCTCCAGAGTTGAGTCTGTGATTTATAGAGATGAATTCTCATGTATGGTATCCATATGTTGCATGTGGCAACTTTGGGCAGACGTGTTGATTGGGCTGTTAATTGGTGAGATATGTGCTAAAGTATAAAATACTCAGTTTATGGTGTATTTGATATTTTAAACTCTTGACTAGTACCTTATAGTTTGATTCTAATTTGCATTCAAGATATCTTTAAGAAGAACAAAAAATCCCATGTGAAAATGAGCAGCTATGCTGCTACTGGATAAAAAACCAGCTGGTTTTTGGATGTGATGCTAAGGCAAAGAGAAACTGATGGAAATAGCAAAGTTTAGACATCCTTTTAGAGTCCAATATATGTATTCTGGTACCCAGAACTTTCTTCTCCTTCAGGAATTGGGTGCAACT
>VZRO01002612.1:0-77898 GCA_013397915.1 Daphoenositta chrysoptera
GTGAGTGTATGTATGTTTTCTTACTTTCAGTGCTATGAAAGATTGGTTGTGAAATGCAATAGCTTCTCAGGCCATCTGCTCTAGCTAAAGAGAGAACCTTTCTCACAAATGTCACCCTGTTGTAATCTGAGACCGTAACAGCTTTTCATTAAATGGGGTTGCTTCATCAAAGCTCACTGGTGTTGGAAGTTGCTGTGGATTGCTGCTCCCTGGGTACTTAGAAACCGCTTGGAGTTGATTTTTGTGCTAGCTTGGAAAAATCAGACTAAAATGACAGTAATCGTCCAGTTTTGAACAGAACAGGCAAGCAAGCATTGGTTGATGATGTTGGCTGGGGATGTGATAAGTAAAACTCTTTTCTTCCCGCTCTGCCAAGCTTTGCCTCACTCTTAGCTTGGCCAACTGTGCTGGCCAGTACAGCCTGACACTTCCTTTGCACTCCTGTCTGCTCAGCTGTGTCCAGCTGCTGGTGCTTTTCTTGTTCCTGCTCTGGTGGGGTGTTTACTGAGACACCAGACTCTGCTCCACTGTCTCTGCTGGTATCTCTGTCTGACAGCACTTGTGGTTTCTAGACAGGAAATGGAGCTCAAATATAATGCTGGGCTAGTGTGACTCTGAACAAGCCTGCTTCATGCTTCCAAGATTGGTGTGTTTTGCATAGAAACTCATGGTATGTCTTCAGCCAGATGTGAAAAATGCTCTAAAATTTTATTCCTTGCAGCAGAGCCTGTTATTATTACTTCTATTACTATTGTTAAGCATTTGGACAACCCACTTGTATTAACCTCATCCATGACAGCAATGCAAATGGTAACTTTAACAGCAATTGAAACATGAAACAGCAGTACATGCCAACAGCAGCTAAGAGCCCAATGGGGAATAAGGAATGTCCAGAAAAAACTACCCCTTTAAGCTTTCACAGATATATTTTATATATATGTAGCATGTTATACAAGTATATGCATGCCTAATTTAACAAAACCAATTTTTGGTAAAAATCATGTGACATAAGAGTCAATCTTTGGAATGACAATTACAGACAACAGAAATAGCAGATGTGCTACAGTTTTAAAAATAATACTATTTCTGGAGATAAGCTTCTGTTCATTTCTCACAAGCAGTTTTTTTTCTGCTGCTTCAGTGCTTATCTGTGTGGTCATGGGGGCAAGATAGATCGATACAGATGCATCTAACTGGTAAGTTTCTGTTGAATTTTGTTTGCAATATATTCCTTTTGAGATTCCTTGTAAAAAACCCACAGAACTTATGTATCATAGGTAGTTCTACAGTGAATTTAATACTGCTGGAATCATGATTAGTAAGGGCATTTATAAAGTAATTTTCTCTCTGAACTCTGCAAGTTTTCTTTGCAGCACAGGAGTCAGAATGTCTTACATTCTTTGAGTGCGTGTGTGAATAGGAGTCCACATCTTGGCATTGCAAGTGACATCACAGCTTGATGTGAATTACATGTCAATGTAATCAAGGTGTTGTTTCACCTTCCTTTCTCCTTTCCACGTTTAACAAATTCTAATCATACTTGAATATCTCAGGATTGCTTGTAGTCAGTAATTTCTGAGTGCCTACATGGCTCACCTGGTTGTTTTCTGCATAGATCAAGTTCTGTACTCAGATAACCAGGCAACAGTGTTAATTTTTGAGTAACATTCTGATAGCTTAGTTCTGTAGAAAATAGTGAGGAATTTTCCTTTTTTAAGCTGTGTTTTCATTTTAGTAAAGCACACTGTGAGTCAAACCTAGTCCAGAAACATCTCTAAGACCATTCCCCCTCCTTCTCTTGCAAGCCTACTCTCTTCTGCCCTTTCTCCTTGTGACTGTCAACCTATTTACCACCAGATTCAAGCTCTGTACCTCAGCTGTCCTGATACTTCGTCTTTTCCAAGGCCTGTTATGGAGTTTTCTGTTGCATGACCACCAGTGTTTTCATCACAGTCAAGTGTAGGCATTTCTGCAATGCGTGGTTTTCTACATCATGATATTGATTTTATTATTATATTGTTGAATGTCATTATATTGCACTTCATTGAAATACAGGTTTCTTATTTCTTTTTTTCTGTTTTTTAAATTCTTAGGGACACCTCAATTTGCTAATGGTACTTGATAGCTGCGAAGTATTATCTTTACTATAAAAATGTTGCTAAAGGAAGTGGGGGTTTTGTAGTTTGGTTTTTTGGGGGGAGGCGGGGTTTACAAACTGCCTCTGAAGGAGATGCAGTAGAAGCTATTTGTGCAATTGCAGTGCATCACCTCTAAGGAACAGTAGCAGCTCCTCATATGAATGAAGAGAATGAAAATCCAAAGAATGAAAGTCCTGCATTCTCAAGAGATCGACTTTCTTTGCTTTTTTTGGTACTGTTGCAGGTGGTTATGTGGGAAAATCTCTCCTAGTCTAAGCTTTCTTAAGTTTCCTTGCCCTATCTTGGAGCTGTTTACTCCTCTATATTGCTATAAAACTTTTTGTTTAGAAACTTAAAAACAAGAATACAACTCCCCTCCCCCCAAAAGAAGCCAAAAAACCCAAACAGAAAACCTAAGGGTTTGTGCTATAGTGCATGATTCATCATGCTTTTTTTGGAAGGAGGAACTTGCTGTATCCTGGTACATTTTCAGAACTAGCCAAGCTACTAGGCTCGGACTTTTGAGGGCTTTTTTCCCCCTCCTTCTCTCAGGCCATATGTACTCAAACTTCCTGTCTTGGGAAATGAGTATAAGCTTCTTTCTCTCTCTTTAGGCCCTGGGGGTTTTTGTTGGGGTTTTATTTGGTTGTTTTTTCTGTTGGATGTTTTTTCATCCAAAGGGAGCTGACTAATCAGCTCCAGGGGTGGGATATGTGGGGTAAGAGGTCCGTTTTGGTTTGTAGCTAAAGCAGAACTCAAAGAAAATGTTATCAAATATTTCCTTGTTCTAAAGGACAGATTAACTTTATTATTTACAGGCAGACAGATAATGTTTTAAAGTTAAAAACCTGAAGTTATAAAAAAAATTAAGTATTTTAAAATCTGTCTCTGTAGCAAATTTAGACAGATACTCTTCCACATTTTATTTTATTCAGCTTTTAAAGTGTCTCCTAGTTTATATATGAATAAAACTTGGCTTGAAGATGTGTCCCTTTAGAACAGCTTTTAGTAAGATAGTATTTTAGGAAGCAGAGCTACTTGTTGTACATTATCATTCTATAGAAAAAAGAATTCAGATTAAAAAGGTGTGGTACTGAAAGTGAGATCAACTTTGCAACTATTGGAGCAGCAAAAATGGGTGATACAGCTCATAATGTAACATGTAACATAAAGCTGTAAATAATAGAGGAAGTATTTAAAGAAGTATTATAAATATTTGCCTCTTGCTCAATGGCTGGCTCTGTCAGCTGGCTATCACATTTAAAATGATGTATTTGAAGATATTTGTGTAATCTGGACAATTCTGTATAGGGATAATAGTAAAAAAAAAAGCTGAACTGTGATACGCCAGCCGAGAAGTGGTGATGAATTTCTACAGTCAGTAACTTTCAATCCAATGTGTTCACATCTGGAAAAATGTTCTGGTGTGTGGCTTTGGACCTGCATGGATGCTTTTTATGTTTAGGATGAAGATACCTGGCTGGTTCCAGACTGATTTTAGCTGGAGATTGACTGATTTTAGCTGGTGAATCAAGGGGATGGAGTGCTTGCTTTGCTTTGCATTTAAGCACACTGTAATTAGTTAGGCCCTACACCATCCCCTCTTTTTTGAATGTAAATCTCAGAGTTGTCATTTGGGAACTTTAGTTCAAATGACAGCAGCCCTCGTTTATTGCTCTGGAGTTCTCTGTTGTAAACTGAAACCTGACAGTCAAAATGTCACAAGGTGGCCTTGAGCTGCTGGCTGTCCTGTTTCTTCATTCTGTGCAAGATGTACAGATGCTAAGTGGTAATAAAAAGCAGATGGTATCCTGCACTTCCTTCAGGGTTGTTTCATTAACACAGCAGCCTGAGCCCTTGTCATGTAAGTGCATGAGCCTGGATAAATTATGGGGTACCATAAAAGTTAAGGATATGGTAAAAGAGAGGCAGCACCAGTAGAAGCATGAAAGGATGACTGAGCACAGAAAAACAAACCTGCTTAGAGCGTCTGCTCAAACACAAGACACAAAAGAGAGAGACTAGAAGAACAAGGGTACGGGAACAGTCCAACAATCTCTTTAAGTGCAGAAGAAATATATTGGCTGGTTTGAGAATTTTTGGTAGGAAGAGCAGCCACCAATACCTATTCAGTGACTGTTCGTGGTGGGCAGAACTGGGAGTGAGTAAAAACATTCCTCAGTGCTCCTCACGTAACTGCAGGGAGCAATTGCTGTTTGCTCAGGGAACAGACGGGTCTGTGCTTCCAACCGGGGCCGTGTGCCACTGCTCCCAGGAGTCAAGTGACCTTGTTTATAAAGTGTACCTGGGCCAGTATGCAGCTGTTTCCACTGTAAACTCACAGAAAGCTGGGTCCAGGGTATGCCTGTGCATATTACTGTGCAATTAACTTTGTATGGACACACACGCAAGCCCCTTGTGCCATAGCTGCCTCAGTGCTTTTTGCTTCTGTAGGCCGCACAAGTGCGCTGTACAGTTTTGGTTCATTTTTGCCCTGTTAGAGAAACAAGTGTATGGGTAAAAAGGAATAAAAGTGATGCTTATGGTGCTGAAGAAATGAACTGCAAGGAGAAGTAGCTGGGTAGTTTAGATCTTGCTAGAGGAACCAAAAATAATTTTATGTGGAACCATTAATCCCCCGTTCTACAACACGCTTCAGAAGAATCATTATAAAACTGGAAAAGGTAAGTATATCCCAGACTTAAATTCTTTTGGAAGAGTAGAATTCATCTGCATTCCTGAAGATAATCTGTGCAATCTGTGCTTTCTTTTCAGAACAGCAGTTAAAAATAATCATCCCATTGTGCACAACAGATTTGCTTGTGTTAAGTGTTCCTAAAACAAAAAACATTTAGGCATGAATATTTTTTTAAGCATCACATTCTAGTTAGAAATAGGATGGAGCTGCTAAGGATTGAAGGAGCTAAGAAGGTGGGTAAGCCCTCCCTTTATTGTGCAAGCATCTTGCCCTGTATCCTTGAACATGTAAGAACTTCCCAGGGATCTTTGCTTATCATTAATATTGGCATGCTGCACAAAGGGGAGGAATATGTTTTCACTTCCTCATGAGATTTTCTTCAGTAGCATGTGATTTTTGTCCTTTTTCTGACGGAGCTTTCTCTTCATGCTAATGGTTTCTTCTCTGCTTTCTGTTATTTTTTGGGGGGTTGTTTTTTTTTTTTTGCCTGTTCAAATCTCTGTCCCACAGAGTAGAATTTCAACCAGTGAGAAAACACTTGTTCTCCTTGGTGACAGAGCAGGCATCCCTTAGGAACGATTGAGTAGCTGTGGTTGTGGAGAGGGGTTTTCTCTTCAGGTGTTGGGAAGGAGACCTGTCTCTGCTGTTGTGTTTCCTGACATAGAGACATTGCAATGTGTGTTTGCAATGTGACATTGTCCCCAGATGTCCCCTTCCCACCATGGAAGGAATGAGAGGGGAAGGGACATCTGACAGATTTGTAGGCATTTTGTTTAATGCTGGAAGATGTAGTGGTGCATTAAGCTGAATTCTGTATAATGCAGAAAGAAGGGGAAAAAGGAAGAGGAGAAAAAAAGAGGGTAGCTGTATGGGGAAAAAACAAGAATTCTAGGGATTTCTTAAGGATTTCTTCTCTATGGGAGCATACCTTGGAGTAAAAGGCCTGCAAGGGATTTGTCAGCTCCTTGGAGTGCCTCTTTCTTTTTAAACAATGCAAAAGTGCCAGAAACCTGTCCTTCGGATGGGGGAGAGCTGTGTTGTGTGTAAGTGTTTTGGAGAAGTTCTGTATCTTGGAGGAAGAGGAACTGGAGTGTGGTTTGACAGTTGCTACAGCAACTAACGCTTTTTTAATGGAAGGCAAGGATAAGTGATGGGATGGAGTCTTGTGTAACTGACGTACCTTCCCCCGCTTCCTGCCAATTTTCCAGTCTATTAAAACAATAAGTAATTTATGACTTCAGCTGAGAAATGGCTCTATGTTTGCCCCGCTCAGCCTCGTTTGCAAGACTGCGTGATCTTTACAGAGACAACAGAGAAGAAATTATTTACATAACAGAAAGCAGGGATTCAAGCATCTCTGAAAAGTATGCTTTTCAAGGGACGAATGCATTCCTTGTTCTGCCTGAAGAAATTTTGTTTGATGTGGATGTCAGTGGGACAAGCCTTTTTTATCTCATAGCTTCCTTTCTTCTCATCCTCTCCCTTCCTCCCAGCCACGATTATTTTTTTGCAAAGTTTTTTAAACTCTTTTGGGTTACTACGTTCCTTTTTTTGTAGGAATGATGATGTATTATAGAGTAAATGAAAGATGTTGCAAACCTGTGACAGCAGGGGAATTCTGCTGGCTGTGCCTGCAGCAGTATTACAGGAGCAGCCCTGGCATAGATGTGCTCCAGTAATTGCTGTCCAGAGAGAGACTTCAACCCTTGTAATTTTTTAGGACCCAGGTGCCTGCTGTTATCCAGGAGAAATGATACATGAGTGGAAACCACACATCCCATCCCAGAGCACAGAGACACTTTAGGATTCAAAAAGGTGCCTAAACTGACTGTCTGTTCACCAGTTTAAAATTACATATTTTAATTTAGTGGTGGTTTCGGTTTTACTACTGAAATTTAGGGGCATTTTACAGCTGAATTTCAGGGGAAGAGAAATTGTTGTCTTTCTTGTTCTTTGAAATACTGCTGGAAGTCTTAGGCTGCAAAAAGGCACTTTGCCTCCCTCCTTGGGTTCTTTATGCAAGATCAGAAGTTATTCTGAGTTAAGGCTGCTGATTTTAATTGAAGAGTAGGTATTAAGCCATTAATCATATTTGTAAATGAAACATAAATATGCATAAGTATAGAATCTGAAATACAGGTTTTTGCAGTTCTTACTTCTAAAGCCCTGTTTTCATGAACATAACATGTTTACCTAGCTCTTCAGAACTAAGATTTATCTTACACATGTCCTTGTTAATGTTTTGAGCATTAACAACTCATAACCAGAGCTCCCATATTTGTGGGTTTGAATCCTGTGTTTCATTTTATGGTTAAAAAGAAAAAAGTTACCTTCAATACAATTCATGACAATATTACACTGTGCATTTTCAAAAAATCATGACTGAACTAAGAGCCAGTTTTCAAGTGAATGACACTGAGGTATTTAACTGGAATAAGTTCACTGCTCTTGAGTTGCTGAGAAGCAGTGCATGAAGCATGCACATTTTTTTTCACGGATGAAAAAGTAATAAACCTTTGCTACCAATTTTATGCATTTTAAAACTCAGTAGAGGATAATTACTACCTTCTTGCATTCATTATGGTATTTTGTGGATTCATGTGAGATGAGAGAAATAACTGAAATATTTGAACTAAAGGGAAGACTGACAAAAAGATCTTTTAGATATTCATGGGTTAGTGACCAGTACTTATTAGAACGGAAACTTGCAAAGTTTGAAATCTGAGATATGAATGTGTTCCTTCCCATAGCATCCTGTCTGCTGTTTTCTTCCTCCTACAACCCTCTCCTCTTCCATCCTTACCCAGACCTTGAGATGGCTTTATCCTTTTTGCTTCTCTGACTCATTCACTTGCCCCAGTGACACCACCCCATCTCCAAATCTCTTTTACTCCTTCAGGCTCTCTCAGGATCACCCTGCTGCAAGATTCTCCTTTATGTCTCATCATTTTCCCTCATTGAGACAAACCTGCTTTCATCTCTCTCATCTTAAGGAGCCTGTGCTATTCCAACTGCTGCCCGTCTCCTTTCTTGCTTTTGTCTCAGAGAGATTGATTCACCTCCTTGAAACTGTTTTTTTTTTTCATTTCCATCTGGACTTCTAGGCCTGCTCTCATCCCCCCCATGGCACCTGACTGCCCTTGTCCAGCATCCTATGACTACCAAATAGCAATGTGTTATTAGAGGGACACCAGCAGAACTTGCACTTGATCAATGCATTCTTTCTGCTCTTTAGGTCACACAAAGTGGAAGTCTTTCAGCTCCACTGAATTGTTAGTGAATGTGGAGTGATTTCCTAGGGAACACATAAGGACACCTGTGATATGAAGAACTATATGTAACTGAAAATGCTAACATTTTTATTCTTATATTGTTTTGTAAAAGGTAAAAAATGGTTGAGAAAATGTGATTATCAGGGTACAATTACACAGTATGCAAACCTCCCATACCTTTCAAGTTAAGGGTTTCTCCTCTCAGCTGTATTGTAATCGTGCTTCAGATAAATCTTCCACTTAATACTGTGGATTATGCTCTGGCATGACAGAACATGTAGGTATCTATTAGATTTTTTTTCTTTTTCCCAAAACTTGGTATGCTGCTGCTTTTTCATACAGTTACTGGATCTCTGATTCATGGGCACTCATCTGGAGTGTGCTGATGCTGCTGACAGCTGTAGGCATGCAGCACACTTCTGTAAATTGTCTGAAAAACTAAACTTTGAGATTTACTGGGTGATTTGAATATTTTATTGGCTTTCATTTAGCCAACCACTTTAGACTTTTCTTTAGATAAACTGGAGTTGCTCACCTGAAGAAATGGTATAATGTGAAAGCAAAAGCAGGTTACTTGCAGTTTGTAAGACTAATCAGTCATCACTGACTTTAGTAAAAAACTAAGGAAGGTTCAGGCAGAAATATATGAAGATATTCAGAAGAATCTTATCCAGTTTAATTTAGTAACTTAAGCTAGTGTTATTTCAAAGCCTTTAGGGCATGGATATTACACGTTCATTTTTTTCTTACAAAACTTGAAAGAAAAGTAGTCATCTCTTTTTACTTATTTTCTTCCCCAGATCAGAAATGACAAGAAGTTATTTGCAGTTGTCTTGAAAGTGAATTCTTGCTAAATGGTTAGAAATAGTTACTCTCAAGTAGCATTAAACCAAAGAATTTTCTGCCTTCATGCTGATGACATTACAGTCCAAAGGAGTTGAACTGAAGCCTAGTTTATGCAACTGATGATAGTATTTTATTGTCAGAAAACACCACTCCTGTCTTTATCTTCAGCATTTTTTAAAGACAGAAAAGTGTAATTTGGGAAATTGAACAGAATAATTTCATGTTTTCCAGCAAATGGTTCTTTAATGAAAGCTGGCAGTCAGCTGTTAATACTAAGAGGCTCCATATGCAAAATTGTCCACAAACATTAAATTTAGCAAGCAAAATTTTGTGTCTTTGAAAGGAAAGCTGATCTTGGCTTGGGTTCACATTGTTACAATAGAGTATTTTTTTTCCAATGCCCTTGTGTTTCTCTAAGGTAGATGCACAAGCTCACCTGAGGCACCACTGCATTTTATTGGGTAGAAAGAAAATCTGATTTCGTTTCTACTGATTTTACTCAGTTAATAAGGTCATGTATAAAACTGAAGGCATGACTGGGTTTCCATTCTGTAGTTTAATGCACCACTAAAGGCACTGATCTAAATTGAATGGCAAAAGGTTGTAATATTTAACACAAACCAAAAAACAAACCAAAGCAGAAGCGGGAAGATTGGGTCCTACAGACTGCACAGCTTCATAGCAGTGAACATGAGAACATGATCTAGAGGAGATGTCTCCTGGCTGTCTCTGTGCAGCCTACCCTGCCCAAGCCAGCCTGACATCAAAGAGAGTTGCTAAATCCTCTGCAACAGTGGAGGGAGGGAGCTGAGGCAGTGGCTGGGTGGGTGATGCTCAAGGTGTCCGTGCAAAGGCTGCCAGGCTGGGAAGGCTCAGGGACACGCACAGGGGATGCTCTGCAGACCTCGGGAGGGGCTTCTCCTCCCTGTGAGGGGCAGTCACTGGTGAGTACAACCCCTTCCTAGCTGGTGGGGCTTTGTGCAGCGGGCTCTTCATCCTGGGGTAGCAGAGAGGTCACGCTGTGAGGCTGTGGTGAGGAGGATGTGCCTTCTCTGAGGACTCCCTTGAGCATCCCTTGATCATGTCCCTCAAAGAAGAAACACCCTCTTGGCAACATCGGTGTTGCACTGTGGCCATCCTCCTGTGTGGGGGTTCCTGGCAGAGATGTCCAGGGGGTGCCTGGTATGTGGGAATTCAGCGTGGGTTACTGGAGCATGGCACTGTATTGCTGGAGCCTCTGGAAAAAGCTCTTCCATAGCGTGTGAAACCTGGCGAGTCGATGTGCAAGCTGTAGCCTTATGTAAGAGTGCACTTAAAGAGTTAGCTGCAGATAAGGGGTGACTGAGATATGTTGACTTTTGTTATCGAATAATTGATGCTCTGCTAAAAGCAGTTGGATTTGAATTTGTTGGATCAGCTGTGGTCATAGCCTGAGAGTGAAACATTTGACAGTTCCAGCCCTGTTTGGACCAGTTGCAGTAGGTCTTTTTATCCAGGACCCGGTCCACTATATGGAGGGTTATGGAGTGTTATCTCTGTTGCCTAATGTCTGCATATGATAAGTTTGGTTACATGAGATGCCAAAAAAAGAAGGAAAGGAGTTCTGGTAGCTTTCTAAGAAAGGCACTCAGCTCTTTGCAAGAGGAAGCTCTCTTTGATATATGATACCCTGGAGTGTTACATGTAAGGCCAACCTTGCAGCACAAAGGGCTGCAGTATTTTTTAACCCAAAGACATTTGGAGAGTTTTCAGTGAGGCCTGGCCTTTGTTTCTAAGTATTTATATAATCTACATTGCCAGGAATATTGACAGTTACGTGCAGTATTACAAGGAGGTGTGTTTAACATCTAATGTAACAGCAGCACTTGTGTAGGGCTGTCACTTCTTTACAGTTGTGCTTATTTACATTCACAGGTCTGACAAGTCTTTCATCCTGGTTTGTATTTCTGCTGTTTCCCATGCATCGTGGCCAAGCAGTGGGTTTATCACTGCCACTTTGCCTGTGTGGTGGTGGTGAGGTGTCTGAACTGTGCACACACCAAATCTCTGACTGAAGGAATTTCCATAGCTCTCACTGTGTCGTGGTTATGTAGCTCTCCATGTACTTATGGGTATGGAAATAATCTCTGTTAGGAGAAGCTGGTGTTGATCGTTCGGAATTCTCTCAGCAAAACTGGTAGGACAAAATAATGAGAGGAGCATCAACAACTGCACTTATAACACTCACTGATGAACAAATGCAGCTTCTGCCACCTAAATTTAACAGTGCAAACTCCTAAGACAAGTTATGGAAGAGTAGCAGCCATTTGTTCACCCCTTCTAGGTGTGTTTGCCATGGAGCATCTGTGTTGGCAAAGCCAAATTCTGACACATTGTCGAAATACTATTTTTTCTCAAAAATAACTGTTACCGTGTCACACTCTTGTGAAGTCATTATGCATTTGGGTTGTAACTTCTTCAGGGGTGAAAATGAAAGCCAGGCTATAAGAGCGTAGCAGCCCTCAGCTTTGGAGAGCTTCCATACTGCCAGGGCATTGCTTTTTCTGCAGAAGCAAAGGCAGCCATGGAAAAGCTTCTGCTACCTGCAGTGAGATTCCTCTTCTCAGGGGTGTGGGTCAAGGATGCCTCCTTTGTTATGCAGGAAAGTTGTGCTGTTGAGAGTGTAGGTTCCCTTGACAAGCAGCGGTGCTCCTGGGCTGGAGTAAGCAAGCTGGGAGATAGGATGATCAGACTGGCCCTCTCTTCCCAGCATGTACAATGCAGAGCATCTCAGCCTGGAAATGAAAACAGACTGGGTCTCCCTAGTTGTCATTGGGGTTTTTTTCTGAAGAGTAACAGCATGGCCTTCATGGTGATAGTCATTCCACATAACTTTTTTTGCTTATTATCTTGGGGTGATTTCCTCCTAAACTTGTCTCAAACTGAGACCATTTGGGACCATTATCTGTAGGTCAAATTAAACTGTACCATTTGTTGATTGCTAAACTCTGCTAACAGGTATATTACATAAGGAGATAACAATTGAGAACAGAAGCTGGAGGTTTTTTCTGGTAGCTGAATGTGCAGGAGCTTTCACCAATTAAGATTTTACATCTAGATAATAATCCTGTGCAGTTACCTTGCTGTTACAAAACGTCTGCTTGGCAGTGGAGCGGCCTGTCTGCTCAGAATGGACCTCAGAAATGGGTAGGCAAGATGTGGTTGGAAAGAGGAGATGGCTGTGGCAGGTTAGAGAAAGCTAAACTGGAGAGCTCTCAGTAAATGGGATTACAAAGAAAAATCTTGATTTGCTGTGCACGTGGTCAGTCTAGAGACTTATTAACATGGTCTTACTGTGGTTTAAGACTGGTCACTTATGGATCATCCCCCTCAGGCTGTAGATGTGCTCACAGGCATGTAATGACAGGAGCTGTTTACCCACAGAGAGATAGTGCTGCATTGCCTGCATTTCTTACCTTTTGGGGTCTTATCAGACAGATTATCAGGTTCTCAAAATGATAACTCATCTGGCACATTGGCTGAGGTGGTGCCAGGTTTCTTTGGCTCTGACAACCTGAACATAAGGGTTGATGGATGGCTTGAGAGAGAAATACTGGGGTGCTCTCCTGCCCATGCCCACTCTTCCTCTGGCTGCTTGCAAGATGCTGCATCACAGAGTTGCTTCAGACCTGCTTTGTGTCCTAAGGTTTACTTTTCCAGCTTAGTATGCTATTGTTTGAAATGTCAGCCACCTCCGGCCTTATCCCGCCTAAGTTGTAAAGTTTTCTCTCCCTCTCTTCACTTGGCTCGGGAGGTGGGGAGGTTTTGGGAGCATTCCAGGGCTTTTCTGAAGCTGCTTTTTCCACTGTCAGGCGGGGTCTGGCACTGAGTCAGCCACTGCTTCCTGGTTCTCACCCTTCCCTTGCAGGCAGACAGATGACCTGCCTTAAGGGAGCGACCTTTCTTGGAAGGTGAAATCAGGCACATAAATCAAATGCTGACCATAAACATTAGCCACCTACACACCTATGAACACATTAATCCTGTGTTAGTGGTTCCCAGTGCAGTGTTCATTGATCAGCTAGTTATTTTTTGTGCAGTGCTTTGAAGGTGACAGCAATATGTACATTTATCTAATCATTACAGATTATAATTTTACACCAAGGCAGAAACTTTACTGAGATAATTTATCCGTATTCTGATGAAAGAGGAGTGTGTTTGTTCTGAGAGCTCAGTGAGGTACAGAACTTATTTGTTACAGTTTCAGAGAGGAAAAATTTGATAATTAAGTGGGAATCTTGTTAGCCACATCTTGCCCTGTGCTGAAGGGGAATGAAAATATTAATTTACCTGCCTTCCTTTGTTTGTGGGTTGTAACGTGAACTGACTTTTCTCCCTGCCCCGGTTCTTCTCTGGAAGGCTCCTCTCTCATTTTATGAATGCTTGAGTGCCACCAGTTTTATCTTGCCCAAGCATCTGTGGAAGAGGATAAAGGAAGACACTATTTAAGCATCCGGATGCATCCGGGGCTGCTCAGGAAAGAAACAAGTACCTTACCTGTCTCTACAAAGTATGATCAAGGGGAGTTTGATCCACATCTCTTGATATTCACCTGAAGGGCTGAAGGAATTCCACCTTGAGGTCTAAGTTTCCTGTTTTTTCCTTAACATTGCTCTTCACATTTCTGTTCTTTTCTGCTCCCTCCATTTAGTCTTTGTTAAAACTGTTTTCCCTGGTGCCATGCTTAACTTGACCTGAGTTCATGCTTTGCATAATTAGATGTGAGAGAAGATATGATCTGACAATAATAGCAGGCATGCTTTTTGAAGTTAACGGTGTGTGCGTAACCATTAACTTAGGAGAAGCTCACTTGGGCCTAAAATAGCACTCCTTGCACAGACACAAAATTAAAAGACTAAGTCATGTGAAAAAAGAGCCTATGTCTAGAAATCTTCCATGTTCCTGGTCTTACCAGTGGTTCTCTTCATAGAAATATTGCACTTGGATGGACAGTTCCTATCTTCTGGGCTGCCCACACAGTTGGGAGAGTTTGGGAGGGAACCTATATGGTGGGAGGATCCAAGAGCGTGGCTCACCTTGCAGTCAAGGTCTCTATTAATTGCCTCTTTCAGAACAGTTTGTTCTAGTTGGGCTCTTCAGTGTTTGCTCTAACTGTGGGCTGCTCTCTTTGTCAGCTGCAGGGGAGTGGTTTCTACCTTAGAGGCCTTCAAAATCATCCCTTTCTCTTCATTAATCAAGGACTTAATCAGATTACATGGATCTAAATGGACTTCAAGCACTAAGATTTTAAGTTCTGTGGGAATTTTCCACTCCTTAACATATGATAACATGTGTTGCAGACTCATTTAAGTTAATGGCACAATACTTCTCTCAGGAGATGATTTTCTAATTGATCTTATTGCTGGTAACATTATCTGTGGACAATTAGTATCTGCTGGGATCCCTTCGCTCCTGCTTGGTGAAGAGATGAAGCCTCCCAGGGCAGCTGCATTCCACAAACAGCTGAGTAGCTGGAAATCCCTGTGGGGCCCCAAAAGATTCTTAACTCTCTTGTTTGTAAAAGAATGTTTTTCAGTCATTTTACATGGCTTTGATGGTAGAATGTAAGTGATGGAAAAAAATACCTGAGTCGCTTCATGCTGTTCTTTTTCGTCATGTTACGATATTTGAAACTTTGCAATTTGGTTGATTTTAGCTGTCAAGAAGATAAATTTCCCATGGATGCTTTAGACTTGAGAATGCTTGTACTTTGCTGAAATTTTTAGGCAACAATAATAAATAGTCTTTGCATGTGAACTTGTATCAAGAGAAACAGAGATATTAATCCCTTGGGGAAATCATAACTGTTTTGCTTTCTAGATGAATTTCAATTAATTTCATGTGGTCTCACATAGATTTTCATCTTCTTTTTGTAAGTTCTCTTTCCCTGTTTTATTCTTTGCTTTACACCAGTGTGTGTTTGCTTTCCCCAAAGTTTAATCTACTTTTTTTCACTTGTCTCTAGTGGGATATTCAGTACATCTCACACTCTCACAGCCCACACACAGCCCAACTTGATTCTGGATCTTAGGAAACTCCTCCATCTTCTTTCAGGTTGCAGGTTGGTACTTGGTAATGGAATCTCCCTTGCAATCTGCTGGAGATTTCCACACTTTACCTGTCATTTTTCCCGCCTTGGTTTTCCTCCCCATTCTGTCCCTTTCAGTCTCTTACAGGATTTTTGGCCCAGTTAATTGGCTTGCAAAAGCCAGTTGGCTGTGGCTAAAGAAAATGAAGGCTTTTTTCAGGCATTGTTTATCTCTTCCTTGAGTTCCAGCAGTGCCCTATGCCAAATACAATGTGTATTTATAGAGGTTACTACCTCTTTCCCAGCAGTAAGTCAGTAGCTGTAGGAAGAAAACGGAGCTCAGCAAAATGCAGGTGATTTTCCTCAAGTTGTGTGCCCCATGCAAATATGTTATGCTTGTATACTTTCTTCTGATATGAAAGGCTGTATAGCAAAGGTTTAGGTGAGGGAATAGAACTTAAATCCAGGTGTGTAACTTTTTATCTGAGAGAGGAATGTGAAGGTAGTGGGTATGTTGCTTCCTGGTAAGTTGAGCTTACCTTTTGTTCTTCCTTGCTTATATGTGAGGAAATAAGGGGATAATTCTCTGTCAGGTGGGAATTAGTAAGCTGAATAATGCTGCTTTCAAAATTTAGAAGTGGTAAATACATGGGGAAGGGATTCTGGAGCAAGTGACATTAGAGTAGTAAGCATTTTTGTAGAAGTGAACTATGTGGGAAGGGAAAAGATTGTTTGCACTTACCATTCTCTTGTCACTTCATGTCTTATGTCAGGGTAATAATGAAAATGGACCTTTCTGAAATCATATATGACAGTTAAAAGTCACTGTGAGGTGGTAATACATGGACATGTAACTGAGAGTTGACTTCCTCTTGCAAAACTTCCATCTTAGGCGGCAAGTTTTCAGAAGCATGGACTCAGAGAAATGCATTTCTTGTGTTTACAAATGGTTAATGTGCCAGTGTGCTTCCCAGTGGATTGTAGCTCTGAGCTGTCATTTGTGACCTTGAAAGTCTGCTCACAGTAAGCCAATAGGTAAGAAGATGCAGAGATCCCTCATAATGTTGATATGCAAGATTTTGGTTGCTGTTCAGATCCACTGGATTACATGCAGAGGGTTGTTGCCTCTGGTTTTTTCTAGTCTCATTCAAATGAACTCATTTTTTATCTTCCTTTTTCTGATACCAGTTCCTGATTCTCATTTCTCTAAAAGTCTCACTTTGGTTCTCAGAAACAAATAAAGGCATTAAGTCCAGTCTTAACTTGCAAATTAGCTCTAAGAACAAACTAGGCTGAACATTTTCCACTTGAATTTGGTGTTCTTGCTTCTACAAGCAAGACAGCTTGTGCTGTAAGGTTAGTAACCTTTTAATCAATATTAAAGTTTTGTCTGTCCAATACTGCTTATCATTACCATTCCCCCCACCAATACTGTTCTCTTCTTTTTAAAATTGTCTTCCTCTGTTTTTGCCTTCTTTAATTTTTTTTCTGAGTAATCTCTTGGAAAGGAGATTTTTCTTCCCCCATTGCTGCTGCATTTCTCTTGTTGTGCACTGCGCCTCCTGTGTTTTGTGTGTAAACATTCATTGCTGTAAGCTGCTTTTTGAGATCCCGAGGCAGATACAGGACCAGTTCAAGGGAGGCAAGTAGAGGTTTGAACTCTTCTCTTGGTGCTGTGTTACATGGTGGGGCGATCCCACACGGTGGAGTTCGAGAGGAACTGAAGTGTGTGATCCCCAGCGCTGCAATAGCTCCTTTCCAGTTGTCCTTATTTCTTCTCTGCAGGACTTTGAGATGAGCTGTGTGTAGCTTCCTAGGGCTGGAATGGACACTAAGGAATTATCTAATAATGGGGTTCTGCAAAATGTCTGGTGTAGTGTATAAGATCCTTTCTTTTCAAATAACAACACTTGCCATACAGCTACTTTGAAATGTTCCATTTCCACTTTCTTAGAGCAAGCATCCATGCAGGGGGACATTGCCATTATGTAGAATGAAAATCTCTGTGTATGGGCAGCACAATGTAAAGGTTAGGTTTCACTTTGATTAGAAAAGCAAACAGTTGGTTTGGAGTCAAGTTAAGCTTTTTTCCCCTCCTCCTCCTCCCCCTTCTCTCTCTAGGTGGTTGCTGTTATTCTTACATTTCTTTGGTTTTTAAAACAGAAAAAAGGAGTAAAATTAATTTTTTAAATTGGCCATGCATTCTAAAAATACAGAATATTTAGGATGAAAAGTAGATTTGATAGTAGAAATCCGACTTTCTTTTGGCTTCAGGAGATGCTAACCTGACAATTAAGCTAATAAGAACTAATCTTTAGCGTCATGCATAGAAGAGATAAGAGCAGAAAAAATTTTGCCTTGAAGAATAGTTTTGTCAGTGATGTTGAAGAGGGTCAGAGTTTGGTGCCTGGACCTAAAGCCAGGCGGTGTGGGTGGCTTCTGCTGACGCTGCTGCCAGCAACTCAGGTTTGACATGGCAGCTACTCCAGGTGAACCCTGTCACTTCTGGGTGCTTTTGTTCCTGTTGAATAAAGCAAAACAAAAGCACAGAGGTGTTTAGGGACTGGAAGTACAGTCTCTGCAAGGCTCAGTGGGCATCTGTGGGGGTGTGGGTGTGCAGTGAGCAGCAGCAAAGCTGGGAGCCTGTGCCTGGGTGTACCTCCCGTGGGCTCAGCCTTGCTCGCTGCTGGGAATCCTTAGGGATTTGGGGAATTTTGGGGTTGGTTGGTTTTTGTTTGTTTGTTTGGTTGGTTTTCCACTGCTCACCACTGGTGGCTGAATCTCTGCTTTCCCATCACCAGCTCTGCTGCCTTTCTCCAAGAGAGCTCCAGCAGCACTTCTGTCAAAGCAGGCTGACAGGCAGTGTGGCACTGGCTTCCACAAGACCATTTTACTGAAAAGATTGAAGCCTCTTCCATTGTTTTTGTGGCTCTTTGGGAGAGTGAGTTGTGCCAAGTGTGGCAGAAATCCTCTCCCAGCATGGCAGCACAGTGATAGTCCACACTGCACTGGTGCAAATTCCTGTCTCCTGCCTTTCCCTTAGGGATGTCTGTTGAGGATGCTGATATAGCCTGTGAACTGGCACTGTGACTTGAATAGTGCTAACTTCTATAGTATAAGCCTGTCAAATTTAAGGATATTATAGTTAATTACTCCCTGTGTGAGCGTGCTTGTTTACAGAAATATAAATGGTTAAGGCTCTCTTGTGACACGGAGCTAATGAAGATAGTGATTTTAATAATATGTTTTTTATTAAGTTCAGTTCTCTGAGAAAAATAAGTTTTTTAATTTCCTCATTAGTAAGAGAATGAGTATGGCCTTGTGTTCTTGGATAATTTGCAAAAACAAAACTAGAAACAGTCCATGGAAATATAATTCTCCATGATTTTATTAGAAGTGCAGGATACTTTGTGGCAGTATTATGTTCTCACTGTCTAAAGTCAAGTTCAATCATGATATACATACATGGTGTGGATTATATATGTCTGTATTGTAAGTAATTTTTTCAGATTAAAGTTATCAGATAGTCTTTATAATTTGGTATATTGTAGTTTTTCAAGCCCCAGTGTGACCATTTTTCAGGACAGTGTGTTTATTCTGTTCAATCACTGTGCTGTTTTTGGTACAAAGTGTGAGACTTCAGGCTCATCTTTTAAATCTAAAGTTCAATAAAAGAATTGTTGGTTGGGGGTTTTGTTGTTTGGTTGGTTTTTGTTTGTTTGTTTGGTTGGTTTTAGTTTTCTTTTTTTCCTGAAAGTATTTTTATTCTCTGCTTTTTACACACTTTCAGTTTTTTTAGTTAGAGTGTTCCCTGAGGAGGAGGGTTAATGGAGGTATGCACTGCTGACTACAGGAGATGGATTGATTTCTGAAAGCAAGTGAAAATGCCTGAAATGCTTCAGTTGTTTTTTCTGGTTTCCTGATCTTTAATCCTGAAGGAAAAAAATGAATTTAAAACCAGCCTTACAGAGAGTTCTCGTGCAGTGGTGATGGGGTTTGTGTTTTGTCTCTTTTCTAGTGGT
Organism: Daphoenositta chrysoptera; assembly: GCA_013397915.1. Classification (NCBI taxonomy): domain Eukaryota; kingdom Metazoa; phylum Chordata; class Aves; order Passeriformes; genus Daphoenositta; species Daphoenositta chrysoptera. The sequence continues at coordinate 19,044 of VZRO01002612.1, forward strand.
GATAAGAAATGAGTTCAAAGATACTGAAAGAATGAAAGTCTTTGGCCTTTTCATGAGTAAAAGCATTAGTGAGCTTAAAGTATGAAATGGGGAGAAAAGCAGCGAGCTAAAAATTGTGTGAGCTTGTTGCACTGTTAAAAGATGCTCCTATAATCTTCATGTCTTCTGAATCACTTAGTGAGCACGTACTATATTGCATGCTTGGTTTCTTTTAAACATAACAGGACGTGTTATTAACTCTGTCTGTTGCAAAGGCCATGGTGTTTATGTTTATATTTTCCTGTAGGATGCAAGGTCCTGCAAAGTGTACTCTTCCCTTTGTACAGCATTGCACGGTTTGTTAATACACATTTCTTCCTCTGAAATTCCATGTAACTTAATGAACTTTGACAGGACAGACTCAAGGCTGTATTGATATCACAGCTCCACAGAGAGGGAGATGACTGTCAGATCAGATATCTGGCCTAATTACAAATTTGTTTAAAATTTTATCTTTTGCTCCACTCTGACAGAAGCTAGACTGATACAAACCAATCCCAACCTGACAAGAGTGTGACTGCACAGAGATTGACACAGTGATTTAACTAACACTCTCTGCCTGAGGGGGAGGCAGGTATGAGGGAGAAGCTTTTTTATTGCAGCTTCTTGCTTTTTCTTATTGGTGGAGCTGCTGTGGCTCCAGCTGTGTGTCCCGGAGCAGACAGGATGGTGGGCTCACAGAAAGCCTGGGCAGGTGGGGATTCCCCTGCAGCTGGGGCCACATGGGTTGGCTGGCATGTGCAGGATGCTGAGGTTGGCTGGCATGTGCAGGATGCTGAGGTTGGCTGGCATGCGCAGGATGCTGAGGCTGCCGGGGTGGGTTTGGCTGTTCCCCCAGCTGCAGCTGTGCAGACTGAGCTGGGCTGGGAGGCCGGGCTGCTGCTGTGCTGCTGGGGAAGCGACACAGCCTGGCATTTACAGGGGCTGCTGCTGGAGGGCCCTGATGAGTCTGTGGGGGAGAGCTGCTGGGCTCTGCATCTGTGCATGTTGGTTGGCAGGATAGCCAGCTCCTGTTGAATCTTAGCCATTGGTTGAATGCAGAGCTGGAGAAATATACCAATTTTATTGTGTTCTTGCTGTAAATTTAGCGTGTCTACTGTGGTGGCAGTTAGTGACTCTTGAGGATGGTGCCTGTTGTGCTGTCCAGACTATATAATAAAAGGTCTTGGACCACATTTTGTCTTCCCTGTGATTTGGTGGTCTGCATCTTTTCAAACCACAAAAGAACACTGTTACATTCTTCAGAATGGGGATCTTATTATTTTATTAATTTACTCTCTTCCTTAATTGGCAGGATGATATAATAGAAGCGTAATAGTGACAGTACAAGGGGTAATGGCTTTAAACTAAAAGAGAGTAGGTTTAAATTAGATATTGGGAAGAACTCCTTTACTTTAAGGGCGGTGAGGCTCTGAAACACTTCAGAGAAACTGGCTTGGAGAAGCTGTGAATATCCCATGCCTGAAAGTGTTCACAGCCAGGTTGGGTGTGGCAGTCTGGTCTAGTGGAGAGTGTTCCTGCCCATGGGTTGGAACTAGATGATCTTTAAGGTTCCTTGCAACTCAAACCAGTTCGTGATTCTATGATAACAGAAGAAGCATGCCAGATGCTTATTCTTGTGAGGTGTTTAAAGGGAAAGTGTCACAATACAGTGTCATATCTGTCCACGTGGTGTATGGCCCCGTGCATTTTCTTCGCTTGTGTTTGAATTCAAGCTATGGAGCATGCAGGAAAGAAATTTCTTTTGCTTTCTTCTGACTTATGTACCCGTGAGGGTTCTTAGGCATTTAATTTTTCAGGTGTCGTGACACAGCCCTTTTAAATGCTTGGCATTTGGGTTTTTGTGTAACAAATGTAAGCACTAGTGCAGGAGTAATCTGTCTCTATATACAGATTCACAGGCAGTCAGTGAATGCCAGTCTGTCTGTGATGGAGATTTTGTGTGTACAGAGAAAATCAGAAGAAATTGAAATGTCACCTCTGGTCTCAGCAGGCTATGCTAGCATTTCTGAGGTGTTACTACCTTCCAAAGAAGTTATTCCATCATCCAGTGAAGAAAAGGAGTCACTGATAATCCATAGGTATGTTAGCTTAGCATTTTTCCTTGCCTGAGGAAAGATGGCAAAGCCAAGCTTTGTGTTGATCATGCTGCTATGCTCTAAGTCAGTTGTAACAACTGTGATGGCATCATTTTCTAGAGAAGGTTTTCAGTATCCTTTGAGTGCTGAACAGCACTATAAGAAGACAGAACAATTTAAGTAAAATAATGCAATGAAAAAAGGTCTCGGACTTTATGTGACAAAATTTACAAAGTTTGATTAATTTCTGGCAGTTCAAAGATGCAGATCTTAAAATTACAAAGTCTACTAGAAAGTCTTTTCACGTGAGTCTGGAAGCCTGAAATTTCTGGTTTAGAGTTGCCTACATGGAGACACTGGGCCAATGCTATAATATTTGAGAAATCCTGAATTTGCCAGGTGAAAAGGCAGACGAGACATTCTGGTAAACTTTTTTCTGTCTTTTTCCCCCAGAGAGCAGATCCTCCTGGTGTAACACATTTTGAATGTTTTGTTGTAGGTCTCCTGAACTGAAATTAAATTTTTAAACTGTTACCATTTCATAAGAATGAAAAATCTTTGTTTCCAGTTCTGTTTCAACTTTGCTGCTGCAGACCACAAGGCTAAAACTTAAAGCCATCTGGTCTTAGAGGAATAGGAAATATTTTTGTACTACCTAAAATACTAAAGCAGGAAAAAACCCCAGATATCATAGTTTCCAAAATCTGCAATTTTCTTTTCCTAATGTAATGATCAAGTTTTCTCTTACGCAGATAACCTTTTCCAAATACTCAACACTTCTGAACTTTCAGATGAGGTACAGGCAAAAAAAAGCTCCTTGAAACTGGACAAGATTTTTGTTTCTGTTTTTTTTTTCCCCTTTCATTTAAAGGATATAATGGACTTTTATGAATATGGAGTTGCCTGAATACAAATGCATGAACATCTCCCATTTTTAGGCAAATTCCTTTGTCATAAAATACAACAAACCCAGAATTTAATTTACTGTGTAAACTTCCACGTTCAAAACAATTTCTAGGCTGATAAATCAGGACTGACACTTGAAGATATTCCTTATAGTTGGTGTGTTTTCGTCTTCCAAACTCATTTTAAAATGGATTGTCTCTGTCTGAAGATCCAGTGAGTCAGGTTCACTTTGCTGTGCTCTGGTTTTATGTCACTGGAAGCAGTTTAACACTGATGTAACTCAATGAATCACTGCCTTCCTGCTGCCAGGTATTTTGAAGAGAACGAGTGTGTCAGAAGGATGAAAATGTTTTACATTGGAGCTGAAATTGATAAAACAAGGTTGTGTTGGATGGTGGTAGCTCAGAAAGTAAACCCTAGGACGTATTTTGTTTACCTTGGTGTTATGAAGTAAAATTTCTCTGAAGTAACATAGCTTTTGTCTTGCTGGCCGTTTTTGAGTTCATATAATGAATGGAGCTGTCATGAATTTGTCTCACTGAGTTACTGGTCGGCCACTAAGGGTAGGATTTTTCAAGCATGAGCTTTCTCATCTGCCAGTTAAACATATAAGGCAATTGTCTTGTACCTCGCTATAGTCGACACAGTGAGCACCTCTTTAGGTCAAAGCATGGCAGGATAAGTGAGATGATTTGGAAAATAGCTCAGCCTTACAAAACCCAGCTCTCATCTGTGATCCAAGAGAATAATTGCTTACAATAGATAGCAAAACTTCTCAAACTAAGCATGTACGTAAATGTTTTGCTGACTGGCAAATTTGCCTTCTGTCTGAAGTCTTTAGCAGTTTATTTTTACATGAAGTATTTGCAGTCAAAACAGCGTTGCTATCTCTGCTTCATTTCTATGGAAAGATTAAAAAGATTGCAGGAGTTTGGAGAAGAAATCTTGCCCTTTGGCCTGGAATGGCTGCCAAGTCTGTCATGCCATTCCAGGTAACAGGAGAGCAAGTTTGCATTTGCAGTACTAATCTTTACCCTGTGCTGTTCATGAGAAGTAGGGGAGTCTTCTGAAAGCAGTGATGGCTCAGGGCTGGTAAATGCCATGTGCTACCTCTGAGACCAAGGTGGGTGTCTCTGTTAACACTGCCCTGCACCTCCAGGGCCTGTCTGTGTGCTGCTGTGCTGTGGCTCTGCTCCATCTCCCTGAGCACTGGCAGAACCAGCCATCAGAACTCGCTGCCATGAGGAGCCCTGGGGCTTCAGAGTGGTCCTTGATCTGAAAGGGTCCTTCCCTGCACCACGACAACTCTCAGCACCAGGGCTTCTACCTTCCCCAGCCACTGGCACTGTCTCATCAGTCAGACAAGGCGTTCATTGCCAAGAGATCTGCTAAAATCCGGTCAGAGCACTTACTGTACAGACCAGCTTTATTCTTTCGTCTGGAATTTTCACTTCGTAGTTCTGTATATGTATGTTTGATGCTGCATCGGAAGTTAAGAAGAATATTCACTGTGAATGCTCTTAACAGCACTGAATTGCTGTTGTAATCACAACGTGACTCTATTACCCAGTGGGGTAGCAAATGTTGCACTGAGGAGGCAAGTGGTCAACATGCATCCCTCTGTCTTTCTTGAATTTTAGTATCTTTAACAGGAGGTGAAAAAAATACTGCTTTGTATATCATTAGATCAGAAGAAAACTATGCTCATATATTAGCAGCTGAATTAAACAATCTGTAGATATCAAGGACAGACTTTCTGCAGTCAATTTGGAAACTTCATTTATTATTAAGTATTTAATGGAAACAGCAAACTGGTGACAAAATTGGACTTGGGAATTTATCTTAAGACAGAATGCAAATGTTTGAACTTTTATTGGTTTTGGTCTCCATTGTTTTTGCAATCTCTGAGGGCAGTTCCCTTTAATTTTGAAGCCCTGTTCATGAGTACCAGGAGCAAAAGGACTAAATGTCATTTAAAAGTAATGTAGCAATACTTGCCAACAGCACAGCTTTAGTAGATTCTGAGACAGGAATGTGGGAGCAGTCATAGCCTTAAAAAAACAACAATAAGCTTTAGCAAATGGCGAATCTGCAAAAATATTTGAGAGCTGTGCTTGATCCCTTCTTGCTTTCTTGAATTTTTGCTCTCAAGATTTTTTGGGGGTTGGGTTTAGGATTTTTTTCTTTGAGAAACCTCACAGAAGACTTTAAAAAAATTGATAAAAATATTTACTTAAGAGCTGCCTTGAAGACCACTCCCTCGCTAGAGTTAATTTTTTTTTTCCTGGCTGTTTTATCTATCTTAATGTAGCTTAGTTCACAGATCATAGCATTTTGTGCCAAATTCTCATATCGTTTATTATTATAATGGTGTGGTGCATTTGTCTTGCTAAAAGTATTAGCTGAAGTGACCTCTATTCAGAAGTGTGCATCAAAGTTAAGGAGGTCACGCCTTCAGTGTGCTGCTATGAGCAGAACTAAGAATCTGGGTGGAGTTGATACTTCCACAGCAGGAATTTGTCCCGTTCTCACAGTTTTAAGAAATAATAAGTTTCCAGCAAAAAGATTTCACAGCTTCAAGATCCAGTATTGGAGGAGGAGGATTAGTATCTATTTGCACATAGTTTTAAGGGATCCCAGAACAGTCACCCATGCCTTACCCAGAGAGGGAGCACCCCGATCTCCCTACAGGGAACATCCTGGCTCTCCCCAGTGAAGAGAAGGAGAAGAGTGGACGGGTGAATTCCTCCATTTGGTTCACATTTGGAAGGTCTTTCCATTTCCCAGCACTTAATGACTTCATGCCTTTACAAATAAGGCTTTGAGGTCATCCATCATTCACATTGTCACAGCTGGGAGTTGAAGAGAAGTAAGGTATTTTGCTTTTCTTGCAATAAGCCAATTTAGGTCATGTTCTGTGCTAGTAGTGCTATATCAGGTCATGAAAATAAGCATAACTGTGTGGTGTGATAATATTCAGAAATAATTTCAGGAAAAAAAATTTCAATTTTGATGTAAAAAGCTCCTGGATTCTCAGGTATTTAGGTATGTATTTTGCGAGCCAGACATAGTGCTTCTGCTGTCCTGGCGTGAAGTTTCAGGACAAAAGTATTCAGGGTTTTCATGGTGATGAAAGTTAGGCTAATACACTAAATTTTTAAGTAATGTTTTTCATTTTATTATGTTACTAACATTATTACAGTCTCAGTAAGGAAGAACATTGCAGAAATGCTGAGTTAAGGCACAGTGGATTACAGATGTTTTTTTCACACAATGAAAAATGAAATACAATGTTAGTGTAAATCAACCCAAATATTTTCTATGGCATAAAATTTCCATATCCTATGAGAATTCTTTAATTAGAAGCTAATGTTAATGTTCTGCATTAGGTAGGAGAAGGAGATGAACAGTAGTTTGCTTGGATAGTCATTAGCTCAGGGAAAATGGAGTGAAAAATGCTCAGCATTAACTGAATGGAAAATGACAAATACCTTTTTTGCTGGCACAACCAACCTCTATCGAAAATCCTTATGCAGCCTGAACTTCCTGCTCTGCACAACTTGCACAGAGCCTGTTAGTGTTTTATTGTGGGGATGAGAATATCCCTTCTGCTATTGCTTTTCAAGGAGTAGTGGGATCACCTTCTGCCAAAGAGTGAGGGGAATAGCTCCTTTCCTTTGGAAAGATCATTTTTTCTGGGCTAAAGGCAAAAGATTATGTAGGCTGCAACAGCTCCTTAGCCTTCTCAAGGAGGGAAAATAAATCTGGTAGATTATAGGTCTCCTTTTTTTCGTTTGCCTTTCCAAAGCTGAGGAAAATGTCAAACTGTTCTCTTGTCCCAGAAGAACCAGGAGAGAGGGGCTTGGAAACAGTGTAATGTCCTCGTAGTAATTGGGATACTGCAGCCATCGCGGAACCCATTGTGTCAGAACAACTTCTTCATGGTTTTTTTTGTTGTTTTGTTTTTGTTCTGGAATCAGAAGAATTGTGCAGGAGTGAAAACAGAAAAATATACTGAGCTGACAAATCTGGTTTAAAAAGTGCAATGAAGACAGCACTGATACCGTGCTCTTGCAGAGCATAGCACTGCCAACAGCCAAATTTGTTGCAAGTCAAATACAACAGAGTGGCCAAAGGAGAAATATCCTTTGTATTTTCAGAGATTTACTGATTTGGCTGTCACAGAAAAGAACAAGTCATCTTGGTGTGTAACTGCTTGGACACGCGATTCCACTGACTGGTGTGTGCCGGCGAGTCACGGGTCAAAGACGTGCTGGCTACTGTCTGTAAATAGCACTGGTAGCTTCAGCTTTGTTAGTTGGAGTGTCCAACTTCCTATGACATTTCAGAGAAGCAATCCCAGTGTCTGCTTTGTAAGAAAACAGCATCGAATGGTTACGTGTATGAATCAGCCTGACTTGGGGTACCTTGAGTTTTCTGACATTTGACCTTAATCTAGCTGAAGGTTGGGCGAAGCTTGGAGCCAGTTTAAGAGTAGTGTGACCCTATCAGTAGGACTGAGAGTACCTTGGAAAGACTGCCCTAATGTGGGTAAAATATTAACTACTGTATAGCACTGATATTAATGATAAATGTAGGTTGTTTTTGTTGGGAGTTAAAGCTGTAGTATACACAGAAGTTCATTCTTACATGAGTATTTCAAAAAGCTTGGGCAGCAAAATTAAACCATTAAAAAAAGTATTACCTTTTTTGTGCAGGTTTGAAGAATTGACCTGCTCAGTCACAGGTCAGAACCTCTTTCTCTTTTCCATATGCATTCTGAAGGTGAGGCAATAGGTAGCACAGCTCTAACACAACCATGAAAGCAGAATTAAGCTAAGGTGCTTCTGTCTTTGCCCCCTTGCTTTACTCTTGACAGTACTGCTTCATGTCTTCTCACTTGGATGCAGAGCATGAGTAACTTTCTTAGAGATACCTAATGCCATGCCTGCCTTTGTGCCTCCTGCCCTGCTCTCTTGGGCCATGGCCACAGAGAGGTTGAACCATGTCAGAGAGCTTCCTCTGGTGCTGGGACTCGATCTGTGCTGTCGGTGTACAGAGCGAGCTGAGGGCAGGAGTAATTTTTGACAGACCATTTGGACGTGGCCACTCTGCAGGGGAGGCAGTTTTATAGTGTGGATTAAGGCTGTTCCCTGCCAGCTGGGTCACTGCCAGGGCACGAGCCCAGACACGTGTAGTTTGTGCATATACATTTCAATCTTCAGTTATGGGTTTGTGGTTTTCTCCAGCACGACAACACAGCATTTCAGCCCTGAGTGAGAGAACCTTTTGGTCGACTGTCCATATCAGCAGTGATAAGCCACGGTATTGGGAACATCACAGGGCTGCTGAAGCTTAGCAGATGGCAGAGCTAAGGCAGGCAGGCACCTGTGTTCTCTTTGACTGGCAAACACTTAGCAAATACATTCATTTTGACTTTGATCGTGTGCAGGAGCTAGCGCATGGTGTCTGTCTGTAGCTGCAAGTTAACAGTGCTAACACAGATAAAAATTGCATTGCTGTTGGTGCCTTGGCACCTTCCAGCTGCATTAGGTTGGTCACATACAAGCTCCTTGGCTATGAGATCTGTGTCTCGTCCCTGTGAGTGTGGAGCTGCTGGAGGCTGCAGCTGTACTGGCAGACCCAGGTCACAGCTTGGCTCCCCTGCGTGGGTCCTGGGGCAGGGTCTGGCCACACACCAGCCCTCTCCCTGCAAAGAAATCCAGGTGGGTGCATCAGATGGCAGCCTTGGTGAGACCCTGCAGCTTCTCCATCAGCACTGCCTGAGTGGGGTGGGCACTATGGTGTATCCCCCTAAGTGTAGGGGCAACCCTGAGGGTCACACACTTTCTGATGAATATTTATAAAATATAAATATTTATCTGTTATTGATGTATGTGAAGCTGTGCTTCCTCTCTGCTGTGACAACCCATGACTAAAGCCACCTTCTCTGGGCCTCTACAACCTCCTTTGGGGACAGTGGGGTCTGTCTCTACCAGCACTCAGAAACCTCCAAAATCTTCAGAGCATAATGCCATGCAAACAGAACAGGCAGGAATATTCACTTTCACAGTAGAATAAACAAGGTGATGTTAGCTCCTAACCCACTGGAAAATACCTTATAAAAGACCATGTAATCTGTATCCTGCATGGCTCTCTTTATGCTCAGGCCCTGTTGTTACCTTTGTGTGGAAACCTGTTAAATATATAGGAAATTAAACAGGTAATAACTTGTTACAGCATGTTACAAGTTTTAATAAGTGAATTTTTTGTTGTTGTTTCAGATGTGTTTGCTAGTGCATTAGCAGGGCACAGTGAGAATTTTGTAGACTGCCCAAGCACGCCTAGAGGCATACAGAAACAGTCTGGGTGGGAAATTGGGGCATAGGAGAAAGCTACAAGGTCTTCCTCCTTCTAATAGCCTTTTTTCCCCTACTTCTTAACGTGGAATGGGTTAAGTTCTTATTGAGTTGAGTTCTTATTCTGTTATTAATATTTTGTCGATGAATTGTTCTAAATGTAAGGTATTTTTCTCTTAAACTGATGATGCCTGCATACCCATATCTGTAATGCAGACACACACATATCTACTTCCACATTTTATGTTGAATCCTTACAGCTTCTGCAGGGCTCCAGCTGTATCTATGTTTTGCACTGGTTTCCCTGGGGTTGTTTTACTGATGAGGCAGATTTAGAAAACAGGTCTAGATCCAGCACAGCACAAAACCCACATGATGGCTTAGATGAATGTTTTTTGGCTTGTGGACTTTTAAAATCCATGGTGGCTGTCAGCAGAGCCAATAAATTCTCCATCCTTGGCGTTAGATAGTAACTCAGTACTATTGGCAAGGTAAATGTCTGCAGTTTGGAGTTTATCTTCTCTCCAGAAGGTATGTCTTTATACAGACGATGCCTTTTATACAAAGAAAAGTCTATGAGGAAGTGTGTAATGTGACCAAGAGTGAAGCAGCAGATTGTGACTGTTTACATGAAGACAAATTCTAAGTGATTTAATATCCTTATTAATTCAAACTGGAATGAGCAAATCTGGTGGTAAGGTCAGTGGGAAACAAACACTCAATATAATTTTTTACATTCAAAATGTGGATCCTAAATTATGAAACAAGATACTCAAATAAAAACATGAGGTAACATCCTGATTAATAATGTTTTCTTCAACAGCAGTGTACTACAAAGTGACCTTTCAAGCATTTTGTTACGAAAAAAAGAGTCCTGTATTTATTTAAAGCATTTGCTGATTTTATGCCAACATAATATAAATCTAAGGAGCTGTAGGTACACAGATCAGTAGACTATCAAGTGCTTTTTGCCCATCATGTTTTAATAAGGGCAATTAAATTTTTTAATATACTTTTTTTTGTTTTAGGCATTGCAAAGGCAGTCCCTGGTGTTGTCTAGAACGAGTCGGTATGGCCAGCCCAGGGCTACATTATACAGCAAAGTAGTTGTCTGCTGAGAGGCTGTGCTATTTGATGACAGAAGTGTTAGGGAGCAGGACAGAGTCATCCCTCAGGGCACAGCCTGGCCAGTGGGATGCAACTTGGGCTGCCATTCTCTAGAGTTGCCTCACATAATTCATCACAGGTGGGTAAAAAGGGTAAAAAGTTTACAAGGGGTAATTATCTTTAAAATCATACTGCTTCTGAAATACTTTATGTACTGTAATACAGGAGAGGTATTAAGCAGAAGATAAATGACAGTCCTTTTCCCTCCTCATCCCTCTGATTTATTGCTGTATTCTTTTGTGATGTTAAGAGCTGCTTAGTTTGTCGTTTGCCTTTGTATTGTACAGCAGTTGTTTTCCTTTTGTGGTAGTCCTGCAGGGCTGAAGGGCGGGAGGGGGAGTAATTACCACAGAGCAGTAGGACTGGAGAAAAACATTGAAGAAAAAATGGGCAAACACGGTTAGAAACCTAAAGTGGTGCCAGCTGAGGTTGCCTGTGTCCCCTCAGCTCATGGCTGAGTCCCAGTGGCAGAGGTGAGCACTTCCAGGGGCAGGACACTGGCACGGAGCTTTTAGGGGGAAGGAAAGCTGTGGCTGCAGACCCACCTTGTCAGCCTCCCCCTGGACAGGAGCCCCTTGTCTGCTGCAGGGACAGCAAGGTGGTGGGATGGCTGCCTGGCACTGCAGAGTTGAGTAACACTTACAGCCTTCAGTTCCTATTGCAAAAGGCGAGGCAACCTTAAATCGATTGTGTGAGGTGCTATGATTGAAATGATTGCCTGTTCTGGAATGTGTCCCTGCCTGCTCTCTTCTCCAGTGAGATAAACGAACTGGGTCAGTGCCTCTTCCCTCCTCGTTCTACCACCTTCTGCCCTCTTTCTCTCCTAATTTTCGGAGAGTTTTTGTCTGAGTAATCTAAGGTATAAAAAAACTGTTGATCTTGCACATCTGAAATGATTCTTACCCTCTCACCCATGGTACAGTGAAAAAACAAGTAGGCACATTTTGTAAAGATATCTTCATCCGGATGATGGATGATTCTTAGAATTACTTCTGTAATTACCACAGGAACTGAAAGTAAATGAGAACCTGAGATGTGCAGTCATGCTTTAATAGTTGGCATCTTAGTCTTTTACCTTAGAGCTTAAGGTTTAGATAAAACAGTTCACTCCTCTTTTTCCTGCACCTATTTGTATAAAAAACTTAAACCCAATAGAACTTCTTGATTCTGTTCAGGTGCAATGGTAGGAAACTATTTTAAAAAAACAACCTGAGACTTCTTTGTTGATTTGGAATACTGTGTAATAAACTCACAGCCAGACATTTCAGATATCAGAAATTAAAATTTCAATGTGCTTTTAAAGGCTGCATATTGTTTTATTGTGTGCTTTTCTTGACATCCGTAAAAGACTATATGGGAAGGAAAGAGTGAAATTAATTTCCAGAGAGAAATGTTTTAGGATACTGGGCATTTTTCCACTGAACATCTCTGTGGAAATCTGGAAAAAAATGTTATTTCAGTTCTCTACGAGAAAACAACATTCTAACTGCAGTGCTCTTTCCCACCATCAATAAATTTGAGAAAATTCTTTTGTAATTATTAACTAGCAGAAAAAATTGAGCTTTTTTTGGAAAGCAATTTAGGAGATTATTTGCTTTTAAACAGAGTCTTATTGGAAGTGTGAACTATGGATGGTATTTGTACTATTGTTTTCTGATTTGCTTTCAGATAGGAGGCAGTTTTAGCCCTTTGGAAAAGATGAGGGAGGAGGACAGTATTAACTGTGTCATTACAATCTGTGGATTCTCTGCTCTTTGCACTTCTCTGTTGCATGCTCCTCTGTGCAGTCCATGGTAGCCTGAATGCCTCTTGTTTGGGACAGACTAGCAATAGCCAAGTCCCTATTGGGCTTGAAAGAGCTTTGACTCTCTTCCTCTTGAAGGCTATGGCTGTTTTTCTGAGTGAAGACAGTAAAAGGCAAGGAAGCTTAAAGCATCATTGATTTATATTGGTTTCTAGTAGTTGCTGCTAGTTCCATAGCCATGGTGCATCGCAGCTCATGATGAGTAAATTATTGCTTCATCTGGTGTTTTATTCTCTGTACTGCTGTTCATTTTTGTAGGAGTTCACATCCTCAGTAACAGAACTCATTGGGGCAACTTTCAGGGTGAACTTTTGTGCTGCTGGAAACCATTCTTCTAGAGGTTGGCACCAAATTAGTAGAAAGCCAATAGTAGTTATAATTGAAAACTGTGACCGACTGTTGCTTGTTTTGTAATAGCACAGCATATGCCCAGCTCCTAGGGGAAAAGACTCTCGCAGCAGCTGAAGAATGCAGCCTGTGATCTCCTTCTTCCCAGGGATGCTCCACCCAGCCCCATCGCTATAAATGGCAATTGCACTTCGGGGAATTACAGCAGACAAGGAGCTAAGCAATGGCAGGTTCATCTGCAGCTGGCATTTTCACTGTTGGGCATGAAATTCATGAACTATAGCCATGAGCAGTTTTGTGCACACTGCAAGGTCTGCAGCTCTGTGTGCAGCGTGGTTTGGGCTCTGTTGGGATGGCTCAGTGCACTGAGGGTGGTGGGTCTGATCTGATCTGCCAGAGACACTTCTGTCAGAGGACTGTGGGAGGGGCTGGGACTGGGGCTGAACGAACGCTCAGCCTTGGGAAACTTGTTGGCAAGTTTGCCTCAAAACCCCCATGTTTTCTCAAGCAGCTGTGGAGTTGGCCACTAATAAGCATCTTCATCATGTATCTGCAACTTTACTAGCAAAGGTCAGAGCTCAGAGGAAACTTAGTGGTGCTCAGCAGCCAGGGAAAATGGTATTTAATGGCAGAATTCAGTTCATTCACTACATGTTTGCTATTTAGCCACAGTGTAGACATACACGTCTGAGCTGGCCACCTTGCACTCCCCCCTGCATGGGAGGAAATGGGGAAAAAGGCATTTCTGGAGTTTTGCCCTTATCTCTGTAAGCCAAACGAAATTAATTGCTTCCCCCAAAGTTCCTGTTTCTCACTGCGGGTTGGAAGTGGTGCTTAGAGTGTCTAGTTAGAGATGGCAGTATTTTGAATGCAATCCCACTGTAGGTCTGGTCTGCCCCACAGCTGATGTGTCAGCATTTGAAACATCCATAATTAGCCTGCACTTTTGTTATTTTTGGCTTTAATTTCTCTGTCAAATGGAAAGGGGGAAATTTCACAAAGTCTAAGGGATTCCTGAAGGATGATCCGGTTCACTCTGTAATGAATTATTTATGGATAATAATAATGATAAAACTAAAACCACCAGTAACATACACTTTCATTAATTCTGTGCTGTGTGAAAAGCCAGAGAGGAAAAGCACAAAGAGGAGAAGTTTTTAATGTTTATTCAGTGGAGGGTTTGAATGGACAAGTGTAAAGGAAGTGGCCTTCTGTGGAACAATAAACACAAAGTTATACATTTAATAAATACTTTGTTCTCTTTTATTCCCTCAGTTTTCCACTGCAAGCATTATTGACTAGCTGTATCCATCTTTACCAAACCATCTCTTGTGTACAGTGTTCTCAGGCTGTCACCTTCCAAAAGTGCAGAGAGCACACCTGCAGGCTTCTCTCTGCAACAACTGGAGTTTTATGTATTCCTTATGTAAACACATACGATGGGATGTGCCTAGACTTTCACATACCTCCTGGAGATACCAGAAAGATATTTTACCTCATAAAAATGCCACAAAATGTGCAAGTGTTGCAAACGCCTTTAAAATCAATGTCTTCCTTTAGAAATGTACCCAATTTTCAGCTTGGCCCCAGGAAAGTAATTCTTGTAGCTGAGGATATTTATTCTGTTCTGTTTCTTGAATGGGATGCAGCTGTTGAATTCTTCAGACCTGAGTAAAGGCTCTTAAAGAGTTTTATTTATATCCGGTTTTTTTCTGTTGTCCTCTGTTTCTGAACAAATAGCAACAACTTCAGCTATTGAAAATTGTCATACTGCAGCTAAGCCAGGGTGAATTCTCTGAAGAGCTGGACACGATCTTATGTACACATGTGTAATTGTATTAAAGTGAGTGTGACTTCTGAAGGAGGTGGGCATTGGGGTAGCCTCTCCCCACTAGTGCAGAAGTTCCTGTAGGAGATCCCTGAGGATCTGGGGAACAGAGAGCATGTCTAAGGCGATCAACTGAAACGCATCCACAGCCTGTTAGAAGCACATTGCAATGATACTTAAGTGTATAATCTCTCTTATTTCAAAATACAGGCATTTGGATTGAGTTTCCCTTGAATATTCTTTGTGATTATTAATGAGCTGTATCAAATGATCTTATTTAGCTCATTAAAGGGTATAGAGCAGATAATAACTCTTTAGACCCCATAAAGCTCAAAATTAATCTGCTCTCTAGACCCATATGTTCCTGGAAATCTTTGATAGTAAGCTGAAGTGTTGTGATATTTTGATGTGAATAGGGTTTGATAAAAGTTCAAAAGCAATATGCAGTGCTGTTTATGTCTCTGTGGGATGAGGAGTTCTATGTACAGCAACAGTGGGATCCAGGAGGAAGCTCAACCTGGCAGGCAATTGTTGGTTTTACAAGGATACTGCAGTGAAAGCTCTGTAACTTCCTGTGTCTGCGTGCCTTTTTTTCTGCAAGCACTTCATACCGGCTCTTAAAGTCCACACTCTTGGTTCCTTCTCTTTTCACTAAACACATTGCTCAATCAATAATGAAAGGTAAAATTCAAAGAGGCTTTTGTGGATATTTGAGCTGACTAATGTATATTTTAATTACGTTAGTAATAATGTTGATAAGAGGAGCTGTTGTGGCCACTTAACACAGACATATTAAAATAATTGGATGGGGATGCTTGCTAAGTTGCCACTAAAAAATTTGAATAGGAGCAGAGAGCATTGACAGTCACCAGCCAAAGCATACAGGGAATAAGGGGAGGGGAAGACGAGAAATAGAAGAGGGGGTAAGGAGAGGATATTAGAAAGCTTTCATGCTCTTCATTTATCTAAAAATAGGTTTTCAGTCTGCCTCTGAGTTTGTTTATGTTTGTCTTTCCTTCGGAGACTGTGGATGGAGACATGTCTTTTCAAAAGCTTTGGGAGTAGGGCCTGTGCTCTTTGAGCTTGGTTCCTGAAACAGGACTTGGAGCTGTTGTTGCACGTTTGGGGAGCTGCTGCAAGCTTCTGCCTGGCCCTGCAGCTCCCTCTGATGCTGGGACAAGACTCTTCCTGCACCCTCTTCTCTTTTAAAATCCAGTGCAGCATTTTCCAAAATATCAGTTGAGTCTGTAGTTCTCTCTGTGCTCTGCTTTCTGCAGGTCAGATATCTAAACACCTCCAAAGGTGGGAGTTTGTCCTTGTGGTTCAAGGACTGGTGAGGTGTGGGCTGTATCTAATGTTGCTTGTCGCACCTGGATTTTGGAGCTACACTAAAAATAAAATCTGCTCTGTGGTTTTATAAAAGCAAAGCTGTAAAGTGGCATTTTCAGGACATTACAATGACTCGGAATATGTTTGACTGCTTTTAAAAGTTTTTGAGAAAATACAGAGAATACTCTTCTTGGAGATTACAGCCACAGCACCAGCACGTCGGAGCAAACCCAGCTTTGGTTCCTGCAGGATGGCCTTTCTACTCTCCATCAGCCTTTCAGTCTCTGCAGCTCCCTATGATGTTTTCCTTTTCTGGAAAGAGGAATGATGCTGAATGTTCTCTCCTCATCTGTCTCAGTGTATGGGCTTTTATTAGAGTCTACTATAACTTGTCAGAGTACTTACATCATCTCTTTTGGAGTCATCAGTTTCTGTGATGGATAACAGTTAGAATCAAGAGATAAAAACCCCCAAGTTAAATATATTTAATTGGTTTTTATTTGCTTTCTGCTTTTTAGAGATTGTGAGGCACAGGCAGAGAGTCTCTGAAGCAGATGGGTGTTTTGTGGTTACTGGACCAGACAGCTGAAATACAATTAAAGTGCCTTTTTTGCATATGCAACTTGCAACCACTTCTCTATTTTCACAGGTCTTAGGATCATATGAAGCATAAATTTAATAGAGGTTGTTGTACTTCTCTTATTTATTTCTATTTTTGAGTGAGCTGTTTCAGCTGAACCTAAGGCATACAACCTTGTATGACTGTGGGTGCCCATTCTGTCTCTCAGGCTCCACGGTAGAGTTCAAAAAGGGATACAGGAAAGCCTAGACTAGTCAGTGTTTTTCATTTACTTTTCATGGAAATGCAGAGATCCAGTATGTTTTTTATTCACAATAGCTCTGCTGTGTCTCCTGGAAGCTATTCTGCAGGGGATTTTATACCCCAGGTTCTTTCTAATGAGCCTGAAGGGCTTTTGGTGGTGCAGTGCCAACCCTGGAGGTGGAGGAAGGTATCTGTCACAGGAATTCCTGCTTGCACAGGGAAAGATATGTAGTTATACATACGAAGTTCTTTAATGGCAGCCCTCATGAGGCACACTAGCAGATTTTGGACCAAGAACATCATTCTTAGCTGCAAGCATTTTAAAACTTTTTCACCAAGCTGTCATTTTTGTCCACAGAAAACTTATCTTTCATGAGTGGTCTTTTAAGACAAAATCCTATTTTTTCTTCCACTGAAAAAACTGAGATTTTGGGTCAATTCTGTTTCTGAAGCTATTTTTGACAGTCCCATGAGGCATTTATGTCTAGAATTGGTCATTGGTGTAACAAGAGATCAGCCAGAGGAATTCTCAATGCCTGCTAATTTGGTTCTCTTCATCTTTCTTTTCTCCAGAGTGTGAGTCCTTGGAATTTTGAACAATTCAGAAACAAACTAAAAGACCCGTACTCCTTGTCTGTGAATGACAAAGTTACAATCTCAGAAATATGTAATTTTTCAATGAAAGTTTAGGCCAAGCTCAATTCAGACTTTTAAGATGAATATTTTTGAGTGCTCTGGGAAGAAATTAATCCAAAGGACAGAACAAATGTTAATTTTCTTCCTTTTTGTTGCTAATACAGTATATTTTGTATAACCTCTCCATAAGCTGTGAACATTTTGTGTTATTTAATTCTGATGGCATGTTTTAAAATATAAAGCTGTGCATTAGGGAAAAAAAGTACTTTGAAATGGGAAAAATAACTTCCTAGATGCTGGTAGCTTATAGAAATGATATATAAATGAGTTCAACTAGACAGTGTAGACGGTGTGCCCCAAAGAACCCTGGGTTTTTTTTGCAGAGAACACTTACAGTTACTGAATAACCTGAAGAATCCTGGTTCAAAGCAGAATTCAGTTTCTAAGAAGGAAACTCTGTCAACCTGTATTTCCAATAAATATGAATTGGAACCTATTGTTCCAATATTGTTTCACTTCTTTTAAAATCTAAGATAAAGGAAAAAACCCATCTTTGGAGCTCAGAAATAAAAGAGGGACAGGCTAGTTGTATACTTCACAGACAACATTTTGTCTCTACGCAGGCCACCAGGAAAGGTTGGTGATTTTCAGATACTTTGTTTGCAGGGCAGCTGCTGTGCAGAGCCTGGAACTGGCAGTTCCTTCATCACATGGTTTGAGAGAGCCAGGCTCATGAAGGACCACAACCCCATATCCAGTTATATAAATAGCAGAGCTTTGCTCATTAAGGAAGTTCAAAGAATATTGGCACAAGGGGTATGTGGGCTAAAGAAACCCAGTTTTGAAGAAAGATTGCATGGACTACAAATGTACAGCACGTTTATGAGAGGACTATCAGGACACTGCTCTGGCTGCAGCACTTTGACAGTCAGTGGCAGTACTGTGCTGAGGTTATTCAGCTCTCTCTGCAGATCAGACAGCTTTTTTGCCTTGGAAATCTTGTATGGTTTGATGCCTCGTGTGCAGCACACCAGCTGGTCTTGGCACCTCTCAGCCCTGGGCAGTGGTGTAGAAAGAGACTGGAAATGGAGGTGAGGAGCTGCGTAATTTGAAGATTTGATGTCGCATTTAAGAGGTACTGAAAATGCTGAGGCCTCTGCACTGATTTCCCTGGGCTTTCATAAGGCTCCAAAATTAGGGACATCTGATGTCCGAGTTTGATGCTACCAGGAAACAGGCTAATGGCCAAGATGTCAACCCAGGAGGCACTGTGAGTTTCAGAGCTGGGGCTCTCATACCCTGGTAGGTGGGCAGCTCTTCAGCCTGCTGATTTAAAGGTGGACAAAGCATCTGGGTAGATATTTGGGGGGAAAAAATCCAAAAAGTTACACTACATAATCTCCCTTGCCCTTGCCATGAACTCCAGCCCGTAGTTCTGTGCACATTCTGATGAAGCACCAGGTCGTGCCAGCCAACAAACAAACTTGTCACTCTGAAGAATGACTTGGTGAAAAGCCACCTAGGGCAGAGCTGCCATTGGAATAATTGGTGATTCACTGTTTGTTTCTCACGAATTTCCTACGCTCCCTGCCCACGCAGTATAGATGACAGCATTCTGTATGGGGACTGTGAACATGACAGACATTATTTATGAAGCAGCGCCTTTATCAAGGATTTTTTTTTCCCTAGCAGACTGAGTAAAATGCTTAGTCTCTGTCTTGCTGTTGTCAAAATTATGTTATAAATATAGTTGGCCTGCCTGAGTAAGTTTTCAAAGGTGTTTTAAAGAGCTCTGTTTGAGAAGGTCAGGCAGAAGCTGCTGAGAGCTCCTTGCTGTGTTCTAAGGTGCTGTGGCAGCTGTGTCCAGCACTCTTGGCTACTCCTGACAGAGAAGGAGTTCGGGCAGTTGCAGTCTGTTCTGAGCTTGCACAGCCCCAGGTTGATGGACTTTTGAGGGGAGATCTGCCCCCTCCTCATAGCTCCTTTCACTGTGTGAGCACATCTCTGGAGTAAGAAGTAGGGAACCCAGTCACAACTTGTCTGTGTGACTGAGCTTTTCCTTGGGCCAGGATCTCAGCGTGCTTCAAAGAGGAGAAAGGAAAGATAATTTTTCCTCTTTACGATTCATGACGTCTGGCAGCAAAAGGTGTCCTGGGAGTCGCAGCTGCTCCAGCTGGGCTCACTCTCAGCTGCTTCGTACACAGCTTCGGGTCAACAACGCTATTCTTAATTTATTTTATGATACAGCGTATCTGGATCTGCGTCCTTAATTCAAGCCTGGTTTGATCAGATGCTAAAGAACACTGAAGACAAAAGAGAGCTCAGTTAATGGGTAAGGAAACCAAATAATCTTGTATGTCATAGGATAGAGTTAAGTGTGATGGAGAGTATTGTCTGAATGTGGTGTTCATGTTGACATCAGATTTAATGTTTTTGGGCTTTAGATGGGTTTGAAGAGAAGTGAACAGCTTTGATTCAGTGGGAAAAAAGGCTGGTACTACCAACCACTTACCAGGCTCTGGAAATCCATCAGCAAACTGAGAGCCTCAAATAATGTTTGTTTTCACATCAGTTTCATGATCTTGCCTGTTTTCACAAAGACTGAGGGTAATGAAACTGTGGAATGAGAAGTGACATTGATGTTTGGAAACCAAAGTATGTAATTAGGCTGATTTGTATTTCAGTGGCTTCGTCAGGTGGTTTGTTTTGAAGTTTGTGGTGACAGGTTTATCCTTTTTTGTATGCTCTGTGCATGAAGGGCACGTAACCCAGGCAGTTGTGAGCAAAATATGCTGAGTATAAAGGGGTTTTGAAAGCTGATGGCTTAACAGCTGCCCCTGCACAGGTTCGTTTTGGCAAATAACAGTTTCTGTAAGCATCAGGTTTTATGACCACGACTGTTACTGCTGCATTTTAAAATTCCAGTTAACTGCATACAGGAAAGTAGAGACTCAGAGCTGTTCATCTTCTGGCTCAGTCTGTGAGGAGCTTGTAACTCTAGCAATTGTTTCTGTTTTTCATAACAGTGGGAACTTTATGGCTATTTTTCCCCTTTTCTGTCCAAAGTAAATGTGCTGTTTAAAAACAATGAAAGAAGTGGTGGAATGTCTGGTGGGCACACAATTTGAACTTCAGGTTTGAGGGACAGCTTAGAAAATATACCTTTTTCCTGAAAATTGATGTTGCAGCAGAGTGTTTTTATTTGTGTGGATCCATTTTACATTTCTTACTTTAAAAGTCCCATTTTTAACAAGCCTTCATGTTAATAGATAATGATGAGCTTCAGGGTGCTCTTTAGTGATCTTTCCTGGTATGTACAAAAATCCATCAGTCTGACCTATGGCTATATAGCCATTCAGAGGGTTTGTATTGTTCTAGTATAGTTGAGGTGGTTTTAAAAAAATACTTAAACTCTGTTTGGTATTGAACTTAATGGCAAATCAGCAGAGTCGTGTGCAGACAGTAAATTTTTAATCAGAAATGCCAAAATAGTGCTTTGCAATAAGCTGTAGTAATGTCCTGTGCTGCGCTTTGCAAAAAGGGATCACGTTGTCCTTCATTGCATAGAAAGAACAGGAAAAATAATTGCATGGGTGAAAAGTATTCATAATACTAAGGAGTGCAAAGCCACCTCTTTGTACTCACAATATTTTTGCTTGTTATTAGACTTTGTATATTTTCTGAACTTTTCCATAGAAAATTGTCTTTTCAGAGTCATTAGGAAAGAGACAGAATCATCAAAACAGCTGCTGGTGTGGGTGGAATTTGATATGCCAGATCTTACAAAAACCCCAACAAACAAAGCAAGAAACACAGTCCCAATAAACTGGAGGAGATTGGCAGAGCACTGTAACTCAGTGGTACAGACTTGTCCCAGGCTGCATGACATCAGTGTGTAGCACAGGGTAGTGTTCACACATGTGAACATCGTGTGAGAGTAAAAAACTGAAGTGTAGAGGGATTATGGAGCAAAAGAAGTGAAAACTCCTATTCCCTGAAAGCTAGTTGCTTGCTTGTTGCATGTTTGAAACGTGCCTGTCCCTGCCTTCTAGAACTCTTGTGTCACCTACACAGCAGCACTGCTGTCTGGTGATACAAACTCATGACTCAAAGAAAACTTCCTTAAATGAGAAAATGGCTCCTACAACCTTTTTTCAGCGTTTATCTCAGCCAGGTTATGAGAAAGAGAACGTGCATGAGAAAGCACACATGGTCACAGTACAGAGTCAGTGAGTAGTCACTGCTAGAGGTGTCCAAGTCAGCAGCAACCTGCATTACTGTAACCTGCAGTATTGAGCAGAAGTTGTCCTCAGGACAGAGCCCCCCTTTCCCCTGACCTGTGGCACAGGAAGACTCAAAGAGTATGTGCCAGTCTTCAGTGTATCGTGGGCTGTGGTTCCTTGTTCACCTTCACAGGCAGCTGAACACCGAGGGCTGTTGGGAGCACATTTGTGTTGGTCATAGGAACTGGAGTGGGGTCTATTTAAGGCAGCTTTGCCACTAAAAATAATACTTGTGCAGCTCTTGTATTGGATTTTGGTTCAGCTGCCATTAGTTTGCAGAGTTGAATGAAGCAGGAGCAAGTTTTAACACTTGAGAAAAACATAGCACCAGCCTCCCAAAATGTACAGTAAATGAACCAATAGAAGGGAAAATAATTCTGCTCGTAATGAAGCCAGGCTATCCCAGGTCTTTTGTGTTGAGATTGATGAAACTTTTGTACCCCATTACTGTGCTCTCTCATGGTTTAATTACTGCAGTTTTTCAGCTTGTTACTTCATGCAGTCATGGTTGTGACAGCACTGCTTGTACCCTTAACCTGCAGCAAAATCCAGAGTATTGCGATATGGCTTAATTCTCTCTTACACATGAAAACACTCAAAAATCTGTTTATGTGAAGACTTACAAAATTTCAGCTGTAATTCTAAAGTTGTATCTCGGCTTTTTAAGGTGTTCTGTCTCCATTTTGACACCTCAAAAAAGGTATTTGGCCCCTTCTGGCTTTAATTGTGGTTCTTCTTCATAAATTCCTTTAAGAAATATTGATACCTGCTGAAGTAAGAAATAAAAAAAATCTGACTATGTATTTTAATCCATTTTAGTGGAGCTTTCTAACCTCTGGAGGTTGGTTTTCTGCATCTATTGAAAAAGTTCAGTACAGAGTGCGTTTGTTAGGGATTAATATTTTGCTGGGCAATACCTTTATACATCATTCAGGTTTATTATTGTCAGAAAAGGAATTAAATACATCACCATTATGCATCAGGTTTTTGTAAGAGAATGCTTTTAAAATACTCTAAATGTGAAATAGTATCCTGAGGCATTTAGAAAACTTGGAAAGGTTGATCTGGAAATATTTTCCCCTTTATTTTAACAATTTTAATACTGCTGTGAAAGCATGCTCGTTGTTCTGCTCTCTGTTTATCCTTAGACTAAAGTTAGTTTTTACTCCTGATAATTGGAAATCACCACTGTAAGAGTCTGAAATGTGTACCTGGGCACAGGTTCATGCCTTGCTGTTTCTGTTGTGGGTGTGAATTCTGTCTCCCCTGAGTGGAATACCAGCTTTCCAGTGTTCCCACAGGGGTTGCCTTGTACAGCCTTGCAGTACTAATCCTGAATACATGGATTTCCAGCCTTGGGAATGAGACAGGATGTGAGGAAGTGTTTGTCTTTGGCAATTCAGTGGTTGTATTAATTGCCATTAAGTGGTTTTGATATCTAAACCATTGTTTTGTAAAATGTGATCATTCTGACAAAAATACACTTAATACAATGCAGCATGAGATAAGGCAACTTTAGTGCAAGGCTTCAAACTGTAACACAGAATCATCTGGACTGTACTTACTCTCTTCCTAGTGGAGACATTGTATTAATGATTTTGGCACTGACGTCAAGGGGAACAGGATGTCACCCTAGATAACAACCTTAGTGAAGTCAGTCTTTCTTAATGAAGATTAATTGTTGGGGCCCCATGCTTTGTACATGCATGTTCAGATATCTTGCTCTGAATGCTTTGATGTCACACAGCAAGTCTTGTGCTTCTTTTTTTAGTGTTGAGGTGCCATTTCATTCATCTGAAAGAATTCTTTTGTGATACTGTCAGACCCTTGGGAGTAGCTGTGTGATCCCAGAGCATCCTAGGTTGCAGTAGTTTCTAATGCCAGCTGGAAACCATTGTGCTGCCCATAATGCGCTGAGCTGGCTGTGGAAGAGCTTCTGAAATGAGGGTGGCAGACAGAGTTGGGCTGTAGCACACTTGTACCATCTATTGCTTTTTAACTCTTCATTAATTTGCAGGTGGTTATCTAGGATGGCACTAGTAAAGGAGTTTCCATACAGTCCTTAACTGGATGTAATGCTTAAAAGGCTACTTAAATTAGTTTTTCCACTTCTCTTTAATTCTCATCTTGTCTAGGAACAATATTCTATACGTTGATTCAATAGGACAGAGGATGTAGCTGTACTGAAGTGATTGACTTTTTCTTCAGAACTGATTTTGGTTCTTACTAAGAAGCAACATCCGGGAAATGAAGAAGAAAGGGACTACCTGTACCAATAGCCAAATTGTGAGAGTTTATGCCTGAGGAGTCTGGAAATAATTGTAGAGAGGGTTGAAATAAATGACCAGGGGAAGCGAAAGGTTGTAAAGTGGCAATGATACATAGTTTCATGAAGCTTAAAGAAGTAATTAAGCAAACAGAATTAAGACACTCTAATACTATATTTGCCAGGTTATTTGCAATATAATCTTTTTGTGCAAAACCACTGAGTTCTTTTACAGTGGACACCCATCTAAATACAAGTGCATAGCAAAGAGTTTCTAGGATAGAAGAAAAACAAGTAGACATAATTAGTTTTGATCTTAGTGATTTCAAATGAATTTGAGCAGAAGACTAATGAAAAGTAGACAGCTAATCTGATACTGGCATTCACCTAAAAGAGTACAGACTAAAATCATTAACAATGGCAACAAGGCATAAGATAAAAATTGCACTCTCCATATTGCATTAAAATTTTTGTTTTCTAAAACTGTGATGTTTGAGGGTTCTTATTTCCCAACCTGTGCACCATGCACGTAACTCACCAAGGCTTGAAACTCCACAGAAATAGAGGTTGATCATTGCCCATAGATTTGCATCTACATTCAGCATTCCACGCAGTTGTCAACCAGTTTCTGTATTGTACAAAAGACAGAAGAATGAGACTGTTCTAAAAGACATCTGAAAGATTTCCTGTTGGATGCTTGGGAGAAAGAGGTCAGGCACACAAGAATATCTTAGACATGCTTAAGAGTAATTTAAGTGCACAGTGTTACTTAAGTCAGGATATACCACTTAATGTTTATTTTGGAGCCACCAAACATCCAACCTATTAGAAAAATGCTTGAAAGAATATCAGTAAATCTGCAGTCTGCCTCTTATTTAAAATGTGCTTATGACTGTGGATAAGAAGTACAGGGAAAACGGTCAGATTCAGATGCTTCAGAGGCAAAAGATGCAGTTTTTCAGTCATCTCCTTTGCTGAGTCATCTGCTCTGGTATTTTAGGTAGTTACCTGATAAGTGAACTGCTCGGCTGAGTGGAGGAAAGATGTTTGATGTTAATAGGAGAGAAATGCCAGAGAGAAAATGCAGCTGAAGTTGCAGACTTGAGAGGAAAAATACATGACCAGTTGGTGGAAGAAGCCAGAGAAGGCTTTTAGTCTAGATTATGCTTTCATAAAATTCATTGATGAAAGCAGCTTTGCAGTTAGCAGCTTGTCCTGTCAGGCTCATTACTATGCCAGAACAGTATTTCTGTTTGTACTCTTCTGTTTGTGTATTTCCTTTTTTTCTCTTGGTGATGGGATCATTTGCAGATCATATCTGGACCTACAGTCCTATAATCTAAATATTAGAGAGCAACCTGTGTACTATGTCTGAACACAGATGGGCCTGAACTTAAAAAAACAAACAAGTCATTCTGACTTGGTGCTTAAAGATCTGCTCCTTTTAAGCTTCCAGCTGTGTCAGGTTGATCTTGAATTAGGGTGGTGAAAGTGTTGCCTCTCATGTGAAGAGAGAAACAGAAAATATTCTTCCTGTCTGTGCTGCCCTTATCCTCCTTTGGTTGCCCCACAGGGTGCAGAATAGCTTTAGGCAGATGTAATTACACCAGCACCCCTTCTTCAAAGGAACTTGACTTTTCTGGACCTCTTCCAAGCCTGAATGATTTTGCAATAATTTACAGGCTGTTTGTATAACTGTGCAGTGCTTTGGGAGGAAGATGAGGCCTTTAATTTACCTTGTGTCATGTAAAGCATAGGAGTCTTTGAATAGATTAAATTCTCAAGTACTGTGTTTTGACTCATAGAAGACAGTGATATATAAGTGATATATATTTGCAAAAGGAAACAGACTTTTTCAAGGAAACATTTCTTGAGCCTTTAAAGATTAGGAGATTTCATTGGCCCTACCTACCACATGATTTTCCAAAAATATTTTAGTTTATTAGTCATGTGTTCCATTAGCATACTAAAAACCTATGTTAATGTGACCTAGCAGAGATTTTATCAAACCCATCAAGTGTTGAAAAGGAATGTCTTCTTTAGTGCACAGCAATTCGGCAGAGTGATTCCACATTCTTTATTGATGCTCAGCAACCTGTTGTGGCATTGCAAGGTGCAGATGTTGCAAATTACTGTTTTTAGCTAGACAGTGAGCACCAGGAACGTACAGGGGGCTTGCAAACTGGCAGAATAAAAACCTGGTTGAAAGGAACCGGCCTCATAATCTTGCTTGGTGCTTTTACCTTTGTGTTGGTTTTAAATCCTTGAACTCCTATGACAAAAAAAATCATAGAATAATTTAGTCCAACCATTAACCCAGCACTGCCAACTCCACCACTTAATCATATCCCAAAGAGCCACCTCTACACATCTTTTAAATACCACCTGGGATTGTTATCCTACCGCTTGCATGGGTGGAAGGGTGGGCTATTTGGATATTAAAGTGAGATTTGCCTGGGTGGTGCTGAGTTGGGTGCTCTGCTCGTATAAAGCAGCCCAGCTCTGTGCAGAGGAGTTTGCTGGAGTCCCCAGAGCAGAACCCTCGTGCAGGGCTGTACCACAGCTTGCAAGCCCTGTGGCTGAGGCCACCTGCTCTGGCAGGGCTGATGTTGGAGCTGGGCTTTGTGGTGCAACAGCTCCACTGATCACAGGTAGAGAGCCACCTCAGAGGTAAGGCTGAGGCTGAGGAGTTACCTCCAAAATTAAAAATTGCCAAGGGCAAATCTATATGAAAAAGAGGAATAACTTACATGTTCCTGCAGAATTCAGTTAAGGAACTTTTGCCTAATTTTTGGTAATTCCTGGAAGTCCCTTGCTGCCCTTGGTTTTTGTGGTCTACAGGAAACAGGACATGTATTTTATTACCTTAACATTTCCTAAGGGGTGTAATTTTTGCTTCCCATTGCAATTTTAATATTAAGGGTTTGGATTTTAAATTTTTATGGTAGACATATTAGTGATATTTTTGTTTATGAAAATACTCATGTTGGAGAAATAACTAAGATAAAATACCCCTAAATTCCACCATAAAGACATATATTTCTCTGTACCATTTTTACTGTAGAATATTTTATAAATTGTATGTTCAAGAGAATTGAACTGCATACTTCTGTGCTTGTAAAGTTTCTTTTGCATTATCGGGGTTGGAAAGGAATTAGTTTTGTAGTATACATTGTCTGTTTGTGGATGCTGTTCTTGATCACTTTTATCTATAAATGACAACAGTTTTTTTTTTAAAAATGTAAATGTTTACTTACAGTTTTGCGAATAAGGTTTATGTGACTCATGTTGGTTTGGTTTTGCTTGAGTTAAGCTACTCAGCTTGGCTTGTGACATGGTGCAAACCTTTAGTTTGAGATTACTAAGTCTGGTTAGTCAACAGTAAGGCACCAGAAGAACAAGAAGAGGTGAAGAGGCAAAAAACTGAAGTAACAAATTCCAGTAGTAAAATACTGGGCTAACACAGAAGTTTTGTATATATGGCCCATGTGCATATAAATACTATAAAGGCATTATTTGCAGTACATGCATTAAGTATGTAGAGGTGCAGTTGTTCACATTGAAGTGATGGCTTTATCTATTATGATTGCCTAATGACTTGCAAAAACTACTCTGGCAAAAAAAAAATTCCTTGCTGAACTCAAATGTACTTCATGAATCACAAGAAACAGTGTTAATTGTGTACTTCCTTTATATTGCTAAATGGTGCTGCACATTTGTGAATGGTTTTTGTCTCATACATCTATGTGAATACACTCACTCAGTCTGGTGACCATATAGGTGTCCATATAGATGTTTCTATAGAAATGTATGTACAGGTTGTATGTGTGCATATAAATATACATGCACATATACGAGCAAAATATATGGAAACATGCACAAAGATGTTTACATACAACAGAATGCATAACTGCTAAGTAAAGTCAAATTTTACTGATTTTCGTATTAAGGAGCTTCAGATAATAATTTTTAAAGTCAGTGGACATCCTTTGACTGCAAATGGATGTTGTGCTGGCTTGAAACCAGTGAGAGACACTAAGTCAGAATAACAGTTTAATAGGAAAATTAAAAAATAAATGCAGAAAACACTGGTTTAAACTGATAGAGTCGGGATACAACCTGACACCCCATTAGTCAGGGTGGTGGTAGCAGTCCAGATGAAGTGGTCCTGTCAAAGCGGTGATCCTGTAGAAAGGTCTGGTTTTTTCACCTGAAGATCCAACGGTAGTTATTGTCCTCTGGAAATCCAGTAGATAAGGGCTACTTTCAGTGTTTAAAATCTCAGTTTATATCCAGGATGGAATGCTTGGTTCCTCCCTCTGGGTGGAGTCTCTCACAGTGGGATGATGTAATTTTATCAGTCATGCAGTGAGACTGGATGGCCCATTAACAGAAGATTTCCCCCTGGAGGGAGGATGGGTCATGGGAGAGATAACGAACACTGCCCCACCTGGTTTCAACAGCTGGCCCATTAACAGAAGATACCCCTGGAGTTTATCAGGGATGAGTCATGAAGGAGATGGGGGGAACACTGCCCCACCAGTTTTAACAGCTTGTGAAGATGGTGATAGAATACATATTTTTTGGGCACATCTTACATTGTAACCTAGGAGAGATGTGCAGAACAGATGAATCATAAGTTTATAGTGAAAAAATTAGTATGCAGTGAAGGTACAGATATTGAAATTTAAACTGAAAATGAGAGTAAAGTTTGTTAATTTTAAGTCTGCCATGCTGTGATGAAAGGCAGGTTGGTGGGTTTGTCTTACAGCCCAGCTGATGTACATCAGTTTTTTCATTATCTACAGCTGCATCAGGTTATACTTACTGACAAGATTGATGCTTATTTTTTAACATGGTTAGAATGAAAAACAAATTCTTCTTTTTCTCCCTGTAGTACTAATCTGTGCTCTTTGATGATGCTTTGATGAATTCTGAAAGTCTTGCTTTAAGTTAATTGTCAGGCTTTAAGCTTGTCTTTGTGCTCTCTCTTTTCTTTGAGTGATGATTACTTCTCTGGCCCAACCTAAATACTAGGAGAATGGGTTTTTGTATAGGTTCGCACAGGTGGGAGATTCAACAGCTACAGCTTTCAGTTTCCTTTCCAAGCATAATTGGTACCTTACAGAGATGTAGCATATCTCATGCTGTTTTCCTCTATAAACATTAACAAATACGTTGTTATTGCGGCTCTTCAAAAACATGGAATAGCTTGTCCTTTAGTCAATCGTATTCTAAACCCAGCATCATCATAAGGAGGAGATGAGATGTGTCAGAAAAGGGGCACTGCCAGTGCATTCTCCGAGTCTGCTGGAGTGTGATTAGCAAGATGTGGGAGATAAGATGGGTGTTGTCCATGGACCTTTGGAGGTCGGTGCTCTGCCTGATGGTGTGGGAAAAGAAATAAGTGATGACCAAGTACTGTACAGAGAAAACAAACTGGGAAAAGCAGACAAGGGTGTCTTTTTTTTTTTTTTTTTTTTCCCTCCCCTTCCCTGCTTTGTGCTTTTTGTTACTGGAATCCTAATGTTTTTCCAACAATACTTGATTAAATGGCTTCAGACAGAACAGACTTCTTGTTTTGCATGTCTGTATCCCTTTTAAGGAATGCTGCTCTAGGGAAAATAAAGATATTTGAAAGGTTAGAAATGTCCAAGAAAGTGGCCTTTTGGTTAGAAGAACCTGTGTTGTTTTTTCTAGCAGTAAAAGAGATGGTTCTGTTTATTAAACTGTGCATGTGCATTAATATGATGCTTCATATTTTTCCATTTGATTTCCTGTAGGGTGATTTCACTTGGAACAGCATGTCAGGGCGCAGTGTTCGGCTGAAGTCAGTTCCCGTTCAAAGCCTCTCAGAGCTGGAGCGTGCTCGGCTGCAGGAAGTGGCTTTTTATCAGTTGCAGCAGGACTGTGACCTGGGCTGTCAGATTACTATCCCCAAAGGTAAGGGCTTGATAAGCTGTCTCTGTTTAGATTGTTAAGCCACTGATTTCATATCACAGCAGTAAACACTAGATTTTTTTGTTCCACAGATTTCTGTCTTCTATTTCAGTTTTGCTTAACCACAGTCATTATGTAAAAACGATGAGTAAAGTTGTTTGTCTGCTGTGTCCAATTTGGGCCACCTGGGGGTGGGATCATCTGATCAAGGGCAGATGTCTACAGGGTAGATAGTCTAAATCAGACCCATTTATACCAGGATGTCTTGATTCTCAGTAGAGAGAAAATGCTTTTCTTACATTTCCTGATACCCAAAATTAAATGTCTATGTAGGTCAGGTAGATCTTACCATAGAAGTGTTTTCTTTCGTTCTGTATTACATTGTCTGTGAAGGAAGCCAACTGTCACTAGTTCAGATACACAGCGAAGACATTTACGTCAAATAATGAGTCCTACCCAAGTTTTCCTAAAGACAGTGTTGCTTACTTCCTAGAAAACAAGTTAATTTTCAGCATAAAACATTGAACTCCTAGGAAACAGGAGATGAAATGAAAAGGAGAAGCCCGGCTCTCGGAATCCTGATGCAGGATACATGCATGTGGTAGACCTGCACTTAGGTTACTGTGGAAGAGATCTGAACCTCACTAATGAGAAAGGTTCTGTTGTTTCCGGTAGGCTGGAGATCAAGCATAGCAGAGATAGCTGTTGTGCAATCATCTGCAAATCTGGCTTTCCTGTTGTTTCTTTGCAGCTGTATACCTGCATAAGGAATAACAAGGGATCACTGAATCTCACCTTTGACTCTGAGCAGAGGTGCTGTGTGGTAGCATATACACGGTGATGCCACAGGAGCAATTTTTTAATGAGTCTAAGTTAAGCAGGAAGATAGTTGTTCCAGTCTATGAAAATAGTGATGTAGAAAAGAACAAATGTGAAAGAGGCAGGCTTTTGTATTCATCAGCTTTTTAGGAGCTGCAGAAAACTCTTGCCAATACCAATAAAGTCCAACTTCACACAAGGCATCACTTTGTAGTGAGATGGATTTAATCAACTTCTTCAAGCCTCACCAGCTCCCCTGGTCCCTCAAAAAAAAAGTTCAGTCAAAAGGAAAACAATTTTATAGGATATTCATAGGAGGAACTGGTTCACTAAGGGCACTGCAATAATTTCTGATAGTCTGAACTGCCACTGGCTGTTCCTATGGGAGATGAAGATACACATACGGAGGTCCTACCATAAGGATGTCTGATAATACCATCCAAGACAGTAGAGTGTACACATTCATAGAATAGCTTAGTTTGGGAGGGACCTTAAAGATCATCTAGTGCAACCCCCTGCAATGAGCAGGGACATCTTCAACTAGGTGAGGTTGCTCAGAGCCCCATCCAACCTGGCCTTGAATGTTTTCAGGGATCGGGCACCTACCACCTATCTGGGCAACCTGTTCTCACCACCTTCACTGTAAAAATTTCTTTTTTACACCTAGTCTGAGTCTACCCTCTCTTGTTCTAAAACCATTACCCCTTTTCCTGTTGCAACAGACCCTACTAAAAAGTCTGTCCCCATCTTTCTCATAAACCCGCTTTCATTACTAAAAGGCTACATTAAGGTTTCTCCAGAGTCTTCTTTCTCTGAGCTGAACAACCCCAAATCTCTTAGCCTGTCTTTGTAGGAGAGGTGCTCCAGCTCTCTGATTATTTTTGTGGCCCTCCTCCAGACTTGCTCTAATAGGTCCATGTCTGTCCTGTGCTGAGGAGCCCAGAACTGTATGCAGCATCCCACGTGGGGTCTCACCAGAGTGGAGTAGAGGGGCAGAATCCCCTCCCTCTCCCTGTTGGCCACGTTGCTTCTGATGCAGCCCAGGACACGTTTGGCTTTCTGGGCTGCAAGGGCACGTTACTGGCTCATGTCCAGCCTCTCATCCACCAGCACCCCCAAGTCCTTCTTGGCAGGGCTGCTCTGAATCTGTTCATCTCCAGCCTGTATGGGTGCCAGGAGCTGTCCAGGCCCAGGTGCAGGACCTCATGAGGTTTCCATAGGCCCAGTTCTCAAGCTTGTCCAGGTCCCTCTGGATGATGACCCATTCCTCAGGTCTGTCAACCTCCCCGCTCAGGTTGCTGTCATCTGCAGATTTTCTGAGGGTGCACTCAGTATCACTGCTTTGAATGACCAGATCATGAATTTTTCTGTGTTTTAAGGTATACATCATGAAGGAATAGCCAGTACAATTGAATTTTAAAATGTTGTAATACCATCTATTGAAGGAAGTGAAGGTAATATCTAGAATTAAAGTACATGTAGTATTTAACTGTACATCCTGTTTCAAAGTTTGGCACCAATTTTGACAACAGATATAAATAATATTTTGAAGTGGGTATATATAATAATCACTCTATCAATCCATCATGCTACATCTGTGCTGGTACTTTGGTAGGAGAATAAGAATCAACCATATTCTCAAATTATTACAGATTGGTTTAGGCATTTTGCAGAGACAGTCTGAAGTCCACCTCATGTTCCTATCATTT
The DNA here is from genome assembly GCA_013397915.1 of Daphoenositta chrysoptera. Classification (NCBI taxonomy): domain Eukaryota; kingdom Metazoa; phylum Chordata; class Aves; order Passeriformes; genus Daphoenositta; species Daphoenositta chrysoptera. The sequence goes on from VZRO01002612.1 coordinate 51,378, forward strand.
TTAAATGTGTAGAATGAAAACTTATAACAAGTTTACAGGCAGCCATCCAGTCAATCATCACAGACGAATATCATAGGACTGTGCAAACTGGGAATTTCAAGTTTCATCCATGTGAAACTGGCTTGGGCACTTTGGGCATGCAAGAATACAAATAAAATAAAATTCCATCACAGCCATCAGTTAAGACCAAACTCAAAGACAAACAGTCAGATGTAGAAACAGTACTGTCTGAGAGAGCTCGAAGAGCTCTGAAGGTCTGGAGAGATCCAGAAAAATGAAAGATGTACTCTACAACTCTTCTGCTTCAGAGAATGCCATATGAAAATACTCATGAGTAGAGGCGAGTGGAATAATATATGTATTAGAAGATTTAGAAAGCCATTTACAAAGTCAGACTTCTTTGTGGTTCTTTGGCTGCTTTTCAAAACTTGCTAGAGAATTACATTAGAACATGCATGTGCCTGCTGGGCATTTGCTTCCTGCAGGCATTTGAGTAATTACATTTACTGGCATAGGTATTGTGAAAAGTAAAAAAATTCATTGTTGTTGGCTAACAAGTGTTTGTGCCAAACATGCGTGCATGGAAGTTAAACCAGAGTACAGATGCCTCTGCCTTATCTTCACAACCACACACATGCTGTTACTGGTTGCTTCTTCACAATGCTTCAGTCCTCTTATGCTCAGGAGGTCCCTTTGTCACAGCAAGTGCAGGTTACCTCTTCCAAGGCACATCTGGAACACTTGTGTCGGAATGCATAGAATGTGATAACTCATATGTAATCCCTCTCCTTCACTGTATTGTAGCTGTAACCATTAATGAAGAACATTGCTAACATTGCCTAGTAAAACATCCTGTGGTCACAGAGAAGGGATTACCTCCCACAGGAATTTCTTTAACCAGCATGTCATTTAAAATATGCTGCAATTGCACTGCAGTAGGTAATTAGAATGAATTCAAGTTGATCAAGAGTTACTAGTTTTACATATGTGATGAGTTGCTTCACCTTTGTTTCTTGTTGTCTTGTTTTTCTGCCTTTCATCTTTCAAGTTCTATAATCAACACTTTTTTTGCTCCCATGTCACTCCCCCATTTGCCAGCAGAAACTAGACCAAAAATAATTTCTCTTCCCTTGGTTAATGTGTTAAGTTGCAAAAGGATGTGATTTCCAGGCAAAGCATTACACAGTTTCTTTACCAATGCAATTACTCTGTGGAAGATTTTTAATTTGCTGACATTCTAAATGGCACAATAGTACCATTCTGGTGATGCTTCTTTGCAGTTCATGTTTACAATATAGTGAGTATTTTTCTCATTTCAGAGAAGTCAATCTTCCCTTTATAATAGGAGAAAAAAATGGTGATGAAATTCACTTTAGGTGTGCTTACGTTTTGCTGACATTAAAATTCTGTGTGTGTCCTTGCACACAAGTAGTGAGAAAAATGAACCTTTTACAGAAGGTGGTCACAAGCATAATGCTGACTCAAGTCAGATGGCTTCTGCAGAGTAAAACTGGGATCAGAGCAGAAGAAGAACTCGTTTTCTTCTGTTCCCTGGTTCCAGGTATCTCGTGAGCTGAGGGGTTATTGAATGAGGTTTGATAGGATCAGTTTCCTAAATACCACATGTTTATAATGACTCTTTTTCACAGTCCTGTCCCACTTCACTGAGCCTGTGTTTGGAAGCAGTGGTAGGGACTACTAGGACATTGAGTTGAGCAAATGGGATATCGGGTCTTCAACCCTAATTCAACTCCCTAAGCATCTGCCTAGGTTTTAAAGGTATGAGGTGAACCTGTTGATGAAGGGGCTTGAATAGGATTTGGGACTCAGGGGCCAACATTCGGGTCTTCTCTTTGTTCAGGAAGAGAGAATGACTGCTTATATTCTTGCCAGTTCCCAACAGGATATTCTGTTGTCTTCTCAGCTTTGCAGTGGGGCTGGAGGAGTCGTGGAGAGAGAGAATAAATGAGGAGAGCAGTTGGGGTTATAAGTGGTTTAGTGGTGATTGTGCTGGTGCTGGGTTAACAGTATGATAATGATCTTGAATGTCTCTTCAAACCTTGATGATTCTGTGACATTTTGGGAGAGAGAAAGTAATTCTTAACTTTACTGCCGAACCTGGTTCTCAGTTCATTCTTTTAGTTGTAATAAATATGATGTAAGGATGGGTTTAGAAACCTAAATGCAGTCCCAGTCATTTAAGGAAAGTCATTTTAAGGGAAGCTGCTGCTGCTTGAACATGTGCTGGTGTATATTTTTGCATGCAAGTTTTGTGACACGTGACACTGTGCATCTGCTCACATGAAGTGAGCATTAGTCTCCTGTACAACTTGTTTTAGTAAGGTGAGTTTGAAGAAGCAGGGCTGGGTAAGTGTGTGATTACAGACTGAGAGCTGAGACTGTCTCTGAAATGGAAGAAAACATGGCTGGGCTCTCTGAGTTTTTACCATTCATTTGTGTCCTTTGCCCCCAATACATTCCAGTTAAGCTCTGAATAGAAATGGGAATTAAGAGTTACACAATTCTCTGCTTCTTGTTTATTTTGGCACGGCGTACTTCTTTCAGTCTGTTTTTTGCTTACATTACTCGCCATTGTATTTCATTATTCATTTTCCTTAACGCTGAGAGTGACTGTGATTTTTATCTGGGCTTGCATTTTTGTGAAGGCTCCAAACTGCTCATTGTTTCTAATCACTGACCATGTTATATACTTTATAGCTGTTGTGGCAGTGTGAAACATCCAAGTAAACTGTAGTGTATACATTGCGGAGTTATGGGCTTATGGACTGGGTGCCTTTGAACTGGAGTCAGTGTATCCTCTAAGTGAAGAGACTTATTGCCACCCCTCTTAATGCCAACCTTTGCTGATTCTTCTCATGTAAATACTGTCTCTAAAATGGGCTTATGAGTCCAGGGATTTTCTTTCAATGTAATAGAGTTCATTAAGATTATATTTAAGACAAGTAAGGCTGAGATAAATTCTCCTTCTTTATGCTACATTAGTAAATCTTATACTGTATCAGACAGACTGGTCAGAGATAAAATCTGTTCAACTTGCTGATTTTCAGATTGAAACTTCCCACCTGTGCCCTCCAATTCAAATCTGTCATGGAAAGATGTATTTTTTCTGGGGATTCTTTTTTTCATTCTGAGAAAACAATACCAAATATCTCTTAGTCTGGAAAAAAAAAAAAAAGGAAATAAAATTGAATTAATGTTTTAAGCTAGGAGAAGTCCCAGCTGCTGCAGTGTAGAGGTTGTAAGACACAGCCTTGAACTGTGCTACACAGACATTTATCAAAGTGAAGGTGACAGGAGTTTTTCCATGCAGAGAGATAAGAAAACAACAAAAAAACTTTCCAATTTTTTTTTCAACCAGTAAGGAAATTTGCAGAAATTTTTTGTTGGGATATTTTCTTTCAAATTCACTTTTTTTTACCACTGTTGAGGCAAGAACAAAATGGAAATACATCAAGCTTGCAAGAATATAATTTTTCTAACATTGCAACAGGGGAAATAATTTATTATCTTCAAAACTTAAGAAAGTTTTTAGAAGGATGTTCCTTTTTTAATTTTTGCTGTGAGGCAGGTTTTTTATAAAATACTATGCTGTACTCAGCAAATTGATTTCCGAGATTTGCTTGTATCACATAGCAGATTTTACTTGTCTGTTTACATCAGGAAAGCTTTATTCAATTTCACTATTCCGTCAGTTGGAGGCAAGCTAACAGTTTTAAATGCAAAAGGTTTTACTCATTACAAAACTCTCTACAAACAAAAAAAGCTTATCTTTTTACTAAATTGTGTTTTGGTAAATAGCTAGGAGCTTTGATTCAGAAGCAGCATGCATTTTCATTGTGCTGTGTGAACACAGAACAGAGGTAGAAAATGCTGTAACTTCATGGGGAAATCAATGGCACTGATACTGTAAATATGAAAAAATGAGTGTATACTTTAGCACATTTAAAAGAAAGATTTGTGTAACTTCTGAGAACCTACGTGTTGTGTTGGTGTATTTTGTGGAGAGAAAGGAAGGGAGTGAGAACAGGGATGGACATTGAAGGAATGCTTAGCTATGGAGCTCATTGGGTAGGAGTGCTGAAAGGCAGGAGTCTTTCAGTTCCCTTCACAATGAAGGGAAGAAATCTTGCTTAAATTCCTAAAATAAATAAAATATTACAATCTGCATTTCCATATATAAATATAATGAAAAGTTAGAGGAGATGGAGTCATGACCAGGGTTTTTTATTACTAGGGCAGTTGCTTATTTAGATACGGTCTGTTGTAGGTTTAGGGTACTGCTCTTAAAAAAGCAGATCCGTAGACTGCTGCGTGCATATATTTGATGTTATTTCCCATAGAGCTTAAAAATTACTTCTGAGACAAAAAAAAATTCCTATCTAATGTAGTTTCCTTAGGAGTACACTTAGAATAGCTATTGACTTGATGTACATATAAATATATTTGGTATTTTGTCTGTATTAATGTCAGACATGAAAATCTCAGCTTTCATTTTAAAATGTTGATCATGACCATTGTTCATATTCAAAAGTTGAGACACATGACAGAGAGAATCAGTGTTGGGAAGCAAAATACACATACAGAGGCTTTAAAACAGCTTTGCAAAATTAGGTGTATTTGGTTTTTTTGTCCCTAGGTCTTTCTTTCCCTAGGTCACCAGTGTAACAGAGGTATTCTCACCAGTGTAACAGAGATATTCTCAGTTGAGTTCTACCACATCTGTCTGTAGCACTTCATGCAGTACTTACCCTTTGATTCTGAATGCCTGTCTAGGCTGTCCTGTACTTGGCCAATAATCCACGTATCTGTCTGGTGATTCTATAGCGACTTAAGAATTTGTGCTTTGTTATGGTTCAAAGCCAAAGAATAAATACCTACAAATCATATGCCAAGGAATAAGTTTTTGAACCTTTATTAAGAATACTGACATTACAGCCTACTGGTTTGCAGGTTTTGCTTGCCTTTGGCAGAGCTTTACCAACATGTAACTCGAGTATAACATGTATTCTTCTGGTATACAACTTCAAAAATTTCAGTTGAAAATCAGACTTATTTCTGTTATCTTGTGTGTGTTGCTCCTTTCAGAAGTTCATTAGGGAAATATTCCTGATGATTTTTTCTTGCCTTAGGTAGAAAAATTTTCTCTGTTTTTTCCACAGGCGTGATTTAAGTGGGGTTGTGGTTGGTGCCAGAAGCGTAATGTCTCTAGATACTGATTAGGAAAGATAAAGTGACTCCAGATAGATTTATTTTATCGGAGCTGTGGTACTATATATATCTTTGTATTAGGCTTTTACACTGAAAAGGCTGCCTTGAGGTTTAATGGAGACCTAATCTCCTGCTGAAGGTTTTTAAGAATAGATTAGACAGATGTCCATGTGACTCTATTTCTGTGCAGGAAGTCAACCTAAGTGTTCTCTGTAGAACTCCTTGTGTCTTTTTCCTGTGTGGTTTACATTTTCAACACCTGTTTCTGTTATGATTGATGATACAAAGGACAGGTAATTACTACAAAGAGACATTATTAGAAGTAAGATCCGTTGGTCATTTTTCAGAGGGGTAACAGCTTAGCTATTTGAGCCACCAAACTGTCCAGTGAGAGACCTGCTGCACCATGATTTTATTTCCATGCACTGAGACCTCTTCTCTCATTTTATTTCTTCATCAAGGCTCTGAACAGGAGTATTGTGGACTAATTTAATTAGTCCCAGAAGGAGTAAATTACAAAGACTGTTTTATTTTCTTGCATGGCTTCTTCCTTAAGGGGAGAGTCTGAGGAAAGAATTGTACACATATGATTCATAACAACAAGGCAATGCTCAGAAGACAGTGGAGACCTGGTGCCCTGAATCTTCTCTGAGACCACTGGCTGGTCTCCTGAATTCCAGGGGGTTAGAGGAATTTCCTCTTAATTTGAAGAGCTCAACTCATGCTCACGCTAAGTGCAATGTGGGGGGAAAGATCTGAGTGATATGTAAAGAAACTTGGTTGCTTCTTCACCTGCCAATTGACTGCAAGCCAGTTTATTGATAACAGTAAATCCCATGCCAGTTATGTGCTGGCAATTGTATCTGTTCTGCCCCTGGCCCACCCTGTAGGTGGGTGTACTGTAGGGATTAAAGGTAACTCTCCTTATCAAATCAAGAGTCATTTTGACTAGCAACAGCATCAAACTACTTTCTCCCCTCCATATTATAAAATTACTTTTTATTAGGTAGTTGAGGCCAGGAGACAGTCAATTTTTCATCCCCCTCTGACCCCCTCCTCCCCCCCAGTGAACTGAAGGTAGCTTTAGAGCTCTTATTTGTATTTTTCTAACTCAAACTACAGCATCAAGGCTCCTGTTTGGTTTTCATCTGGTGAATGAATTTTTTTTTCAATGAAACTAAAGTATTTTCATTGACTGTAGTTGTTTTCATTTGTTAGTATAGATAGTTTTTGACCTGTTTTTTTTTGACCTGTTTTAGTGTTGACAGTTTTCCTAAGTAATGAAAGCACTCCAAGCAGGGGGTGTTGCTCAGTCTTTCTCAAAGCTTTTAAACCTCTGCCCATCATTGTGGTTTCTGAGTGTCTTCCACTTAGAAGGGCAACAGCAAGGTCCCTGATGTATCACAATCTATTTAAGTCAGGAATTTGCCTATCTTTGGAGATTAGGGAAACTCCTGTCACACTGTAGATACTGCTGTAACGTGAAAAAGTAGTGTCTATATTTTGTCTTGCACCTGCTACTTGACATTACTGTTTCATGAATCCTGTCATCAGTGTCAATGTAGTAAATATGCCCTGAAGCCTAGAAGGAGTGGTTCCCTCTAATTTCAGTGTGCCTAGGCACATTTTTTACTTCCACTATTGACATGAGGCATGTGCTCCATCAAAAGACCTGGACCACTCTCTCTGGCTTTTTTTTGAGGGTTTTGTTTGGGGGAGTGGGAGGTGGGGTTTTAATATTACTTTATTAGGTTACTGTGACTTGGGATTTCTTATGACACAGGAAATCCTGCGCTAATGTAGGTGCTACAGCGAGCAGAGCTGTGTGTGAGTTGAAAATTCAAGTTTGTCAATGCACAGGGAAGTCAGACCTGGCATCCTGTATCTGTTCTCCCTTTCCAGGAATTTGCCTGCCTTTTGCTGATCTCCACTGACAGCTGCATACAAGGGCATTTGGCCTTTCCTTTGTAATCCTCTAAAGGCTGCCAGGTAGCTTTGCATGGGTTTTTTGAATTATTTCCATCATCCCTTCTGTGTGTGGCAGCAGCAGCCATTTTCCTCATTCTGGCATAAGAAAAGTATTTGAGCAACTGTTTATTTTCATGTCAAAATAAGTTTTCTTCTTAGGTCTGGCAAAAGACTTAACAAATGAGCTCCCAAACAATTATATTTTAGTGTTCGGATTCTAAAACTCATTGAATATCTTGTTCCTCAAAGCTCATGTAATGCAACTACTTAAAATGTATTATTAGTTTAAAAATATTTAAATGATGCAAAACTATATATGTTTTCCTTACAGTAATGGCAAAATAACTGAAAAGGGTTTTTTTTCCTGAGTTTTCCAACACAATAATTTCTAGTCAATAGTCCCAAATGCAAAAAGTTTAAAGAATATGTTAAACAAAAAAAATCAAATTAAAAGGGAAGATAGGAAACTTTATTCTTGCTTTTGGTGTGGTGGTTTGAAAAATTCTGCAACTATTAAAAATTCTGTTATTTTAAGGATATTTATACATGGCCTGCACAAACAAGGCAGGCATCCACTTTGTACTTGTTGAAGTGTTTCTTTTGCTGCAGCTGTGCTGTGTTCATCTGCAAGACCTGCAGCTTCCTGCACAGCAGGAGTGCAGTGGCCTGGGCAGGCCTGGGAAGCTGCTCCTTCCCAGCTCTTCCCCTTGCATGGGTGGGCTCTGACATCCCCCTCCCTCTGGCCGTGGCTTCAGGAGCCCTGACCTTGCTCCAGAGCCCAAATCCCATATTTCCTGTCAACTTAGGTTTGCTTCTCACCCTTGGAATACCTTGCACCTGCATTTGCCAACCAGTTAATGCAGTCTCTTCATGACAGAGAATCATGGAAGAACGTATTTGAAAATACAAAAGTAGTTATTTCTTTACAACATATATACTTGGAGACTAATTAAATCCTTAAATGCACTAGGGAAGCTGTAGGGAAATGGAGTGGAAACGTCATGTTTTCTTATGATTCCTCTAGCCACAGGAGTTGAGTAGCATTTGCTGTCTGAATTAGAGCAGTGACCAAAGGAAGTTGTTGTGGTTGTGGTGGTGGTCTTGGGTTTTTGTTTGTTTGTTTGTTTGTTTGTTTTTGTGAAGAGGAGTTCATACTTATCCCACTACAGTTATGGTCTATATTTTCCAACACGCAACATTTTTCTGTTCAGTGAGTTGGTCATGGCTCTTTCTGACAGAAATAGACCTTGCAAATAGGTTTCAATAGAAATAGTGCATTTTTCTAGATTTGAGTCTAGTTTGGAACTACACTTTTCAAATTTGTTTTCCTAAAAGACAGGGAAGTCTAGTGTAATATGCTCAGCTAGTATAAACTGATTTATCACCTTTGCCTTCAGAATAGCTGTGCAGTATCAACAGATGTGTATCAAAAATCTGTTAGTACCTGACAAGCAAATAATGCAAGGTTGGTTGTTCAGATTTTTAAAATTTGTATCAGAACCATAGGAGGTTATTTTAAAGTGTTATTTGATTAATAAAACTGTAGTTCCTGTAGGGATACAGCTTTCTTTTGAAGTAGGTGAGGTTTCCAGCAGTTTTGCCTTCTAGATGGGTTCCACAGAAACTTACGAATACTTCCTAGATAAATAATTTAATTTGTCTACCAGTATGACCGAATTCTTACTGTTCAACAGTAAAGAAATTGTCTATAATGCAGCTTTTAGACTTCCAGCAGCTGAATCACTTAAACTGCACAGCAGGACTTAATAATTCCTCTGCGTTTCATTTTAACAATTAGTAGTGCCTTAGCCCAGAGGGACTGAAGCCTAGGTCTGAAGAAGATGCACTAACCATAGGTTACTGAAGACTGCTGGGATGTGGAAGAGGTGAATTAAAAGCAGGCTTTGTCTGATGGTTGTGGGTTTTCTCAAGTGGTTTATGGTATGCACTGTGTGCTGCTGAGAATGTTGTTCCCCGCGCAGTTGACTGTGCCCACAGCTCTCCTGGTTTGTCCCCGTTGCCCTGGGAAGGGTTTGGGTCAGGTGGTGCTCCTGCCCAGAGGGCTGCAGTGCTCCAGCCCTGTCCCCCTGTGCACAGCCCAAGGGGGGGACATCCCTTCTCTTGAAGAACTGGCTCTGAGCTTCAGCTCTGCCCTTTTCATGCTGTTTCTTCTGCCACAAGCACATTCTTCAGGAACTTCTCAGCCGGGGCAATGCTGAAGCTTGTTTGCTGCACCAGAGGAAGCAGCATGTGAGAGGAAAGCTGCCTCTGCTGTGTGTGTGGTGCCTTTGGTGAGCAGCCCCAGCCTGGGGCTGTGGGCTGAGGTGAGCATCCGTGAGCCAGCTGCCACCTGGAAGGTCATGACTGTAGCTGAGGGATACTCTTGGAGGAATATGGCTTTTCTTCCATCAGCTGGTGGCTAACAAGCGGAAAGAAACACTGATTTAAGTCAGAGTGAAATAAAGCGAGGAAATAGGCCATAAGGAAAAATGGGACAATAATCTAAGGCTTCTGAATAAATACAGTAGTCTGCATCACCAATGGAGGTCTTGTGTGTGTATGGCTGAGGCAAAGGGTGAGAGTGATAAGAAATACCTGAAGGCTCAGCCTTCCCCTTGTCATATTGCTTTATATGCCAAAATCTGTAGCTTCTGTTTCTCTGTTTGAATTTTTTAATCTTCCATCTGTGTTACAGCTGGCAGTGCTTTGGAAGTTACTGCATGGGGACAGGGCATTTCAACAAGTTTTTATAAATAAATATTTCAAGATGGACATTTACAGTCACAGAAATGGCTAAGTAAAACCAGCACCCTCTTCTTCAGCAGTGCAGCCCCAAGTGCATATTCAGAAGTAAATTTGCTTTGTATAGTGACCCAAAGAAGCAGCTGCAACCACAAACACTGTGCAACTGTCAGTGAATGAAGTGCAGTCTTGTCTTTATTGTGCTCTGTCAACAGAATTTAGCAGTGTTTTCTGATTGACACTCTCAATTACTTGCAGTATTGCACAGGCCAGAGAGACTGCAGCTTGACATTTAGCACGCAGGCTGGCTGTGGGAGGCTGGCACTGGGGAAATGAGTTGCTCTCGATGAGTGACGTGAACCAATGAGTGCTTAAGAGAGGTCAAACTTGGTGCTTAGTGGTGCCATTGGTAGTAATTTTCAAGACAGAATTGACTGCAATTTTAGAAGATAGATTCTATTTCTTTTTAAATTCTGTTAGATCAAATTACTAGTGGCTATTAAGAAAAATGGCCATGAATAGAATTAGAATTACTATGAAGAAGTAGTTTAGGAATCTCTCAATATCAGCTTTTTTATCCATTTCTGTTTTGATAATTGAGCTATGGGTCTAATAATAATCGCTGAGATAGCCCCTCTTTTTATACTGTGTGAAAGTAGCCCTTGATTGTAGAACATGACAAACATTCTTCCCTAAATGGATGAGAAACTCATCTCTCTTAAGCAAAGGAAGTTGCCAAGAGATGGGGAGGGAAGTTCTCCTTGTTCTACAGCCCTGTCAGCAGCACATCATCTCTTCTGTCAAAAGCCCGCTGAGTTAAATTTGTTTAAAGGATTTGTATGAATTTATGAATTATGTTTTTGATTAATAAAAAGTGTCCTTGCGTGTAAGTAACATAAAAGGAACATCCATTCTTATAGATAATCCACCAGCCCATGTATAAGGAAAGTGCTGAAGAATCCTATTTTTGTTACAGATTCACTTCAATCATATTTTACAGGGGTTTTTTAATGCTCTGAAGCCTAATACTGTAATAGTGTCTCAAAAATTATGTACAAATCTTGGATGCTGTTGTACTTTTTTACTGCATATTATATTAATTATAAAAAACCATGGATTAGGGTTTCACAGGATATTGACTATGAAGTGACATAATCAGAAACTGTTGGCCAAGAGTTTCTGAGTGTTAACTTTGTGTGCCCCTAACTGTATAGTTTTGAGCTAATTCCTTATACCTAATTTGTGATGCTTTAGCTTATGCTGAGCAACACTTCTACCTACCAAATAGACCTGTTGCTTTCCGTAAATAGAAATTGAATAAAGAAGTACTGGAAGTAAATAGTAACAGGATTCAGCCTGCACTTCCTCCCTATGAGTCATATAAGGTGTTGGTAGGTGGTCTAGGTTGGTAGGTTGCTGCAGTGCAAAGCAACAGAGCAATAATTAAAAAAACACTTACAAAATTATCTTTTTTTCTTTCAATTTTTTTCTAATTGTTAAAGCTGAATTTTCTATATCCTCAGCGTAAAAATGACTTCTTATTACCTAGTTTATAGAACCATGGTCTCACTTAGAGAGAAATTTAGGCCGTGAAATGGTCCATAGAAAATCTGGGATTTGATGGTGTCAATCCTAAAGAAATGGTGTTAGTGAGTACACTGCAGGTGAATTTCAACTTTAAGCCAAAATATTTAAGTTTTGATTATCTCAGAAATCAGACTGCTCAATTCTTGGCAAAAGTCAGTGTATCAGTACAAATAATCTTGTATTCTGTAGGCTGTGTGGTTCACTGGCAGAGTCCTCAAGAGATGACCTAATTTTTCAAATAGAAAAGTCTTTTTGGTATTAACTGAACCTGGAAGTGCTCACCACTTTGGAAAAACAGGTCACATAGCAATTTAATGTGCACTCAGGAGTTTGATTCTAGACTCTTGGTCTTTTAAATATTCATTGTGCTAGTCTTAATACATAGATGCCCAGGGAGTGATATATGCATTGCAGTGAAAAATGCAGCAAACATATAAATTAGTAAGTACTGAACAGGTCCAGTCCATTTCTGTAAAACAAACTGATCTTCACAGCTGCCTGGATAGGTGTCCTTCAGGAAAAACAGAATGGGTTAACAAAGGAAAGGAAATGCAGCTTCCTTCACTTTGACAGCTGTTGAGTGTTTCTCTAGTCTTGCTGATGTTCTTGAGTGGAATCTGTTGAAGGAGCAGTGTATTGTTGATCTACAGAAAGAAGACATAAATTGACAATTATATACACAAAAGGCTGGATAACAGCCCAACAGCTTTTATCGCTGTGTGGTTTAAACATTTCCAAAGTGGAAATTAACAATAGCAGTCCATCCATACCTAATAGCACTTTGGACTGATACTACTATTTTGCATAAGTATTTGGTAATTAATTACAAAACATACAGTAGGTATTAAGCATGGGTAGCAATGGTTTGCCTGTTTCTTAAGAATTTTTTTGATATTAATTATGTTCTCAAAACCACACTGCAGTTAATAAGTACTAAGCATTATTATTGTGAATTGGGTTCATTTAATGTGTAAAACTGCTGGAGTTGCATAAGTCTTTAAACACATTATGAATATTTCAGCAATGTTCATGCTTGATGTAACCTGAATCAACAGTCATTTCAAAACATATTTATATGTACAGCATATAGAATGCAATTTATCATGTCTTTTGCTGGGGAGGGGGAGAACTTGAACTGACCTCAGACCTCTTGGCAGATCTTCTGAGCTGTAGCTTTCCACTGAGATTCCTCTCAGCCTTATTTTCATACACAACTCTTTTTCTCTTGCCATGGGGTAAACTGTAAATGTAAATGATCATAGCAAAACACTGCATTTTACATCAAATTTTGATTCTTTCTCTCATTTTCTTGTGTCTCAGTAGACTTCAGTGGGATGTCGGAATATCAATAAATGGGTTTTTGGAGAATAAGGCTCTGTGACTCCAAAGAAATGTTAGTCATCCATCAAAAAGCTTCTCTGAAGTAGTAATTTGAATTTATAACATGGAAAATAATTTGAAAGTTATTTTATATGTATAAAACCAGAACACAATGGTAGCAGGGAACCTTATAAAAACAAGCTGTACTGTCAGGTGTATGTAAGCAGGCTACCAACTATTCATATTGCCAAGAGATGAAAGAATTTCTCTTATAAACTCAATCTTAGCAACAGGAAATGGCAGAAGGTGTGAAAAGTCTGGGCTTTTAATCAATCAAAATATGACTTTGAGTTATAAGCTTGTCATGTGGCTAAGAAAAAAGGAAAATTTAATCACAGACCATATCAGGCACTGAATTACCACCATTATATTGCTGAACTCCCATCCAGAATACCTTATCTATCTAGTCAGCCTGATTTCAGGGAGATTAATTCTCACTGGAACAGGTGTGGGAAAAGAGGAATTAACATAACCAACACATGGCAATTCTACCTCGAGACAGGAACCAAATATCCAAGTTAAGTGAGTGGCATCACTGGGAACCCTTGCTTCCGTGTCGGCTGCTGGTAGCCTGGGGTGCATCAGGAAGAGCTGTGCCAGCAGATCAGAGGAGATGATCCTGCCCATCTTCTCGCCCTCAGTGAGGCCACATCCAGAGTGCTGTGTCCAGCTGTGGGCTCCTTGCTGCCAGAGAGACAATCAGCTACTGGAGAGGGTCCAGCAAATGCCTGCAAAGATCATGAGGGGTCTGGAGCACCTCTCTTACGAGGAGAGACTATGGGAGCTGAGCCTCTTCAGACCTGAGAAGACTGAGAGGGGATCTCATCAGTCCATATAAATATCTCAAAGGTGGTTGCCGAGAGGATGGTGCCAGACTCTTTGCAGCGGTGCCCAGCAACAGGACAAGGAGTAATGGCCATAAACTAAAACACAAGAGTTTTCACCTCAACACAAGGAAGAACTTCTTTACATTGAGTGTGGCGGAGTGTTGGAACAGGCTGCCCAGGGAGGTGGTGGAGTCTTCCTCTCTGGAGACGTTCTAAAACCCCCCTGGACAAACTCCTGTGTCACCTGCTCCAGGTGACCCTGCACTGGGGGGGTGGTTGGACTAGATGATCTCCTAGGAAGGGACTAGAGCTCCCTTCCAACCCTAACCATTCTGTGGTTCTGTGGTATCCTGGAGATAACTGCAGAGTGCAAGTGTGCGAGTGGAGTTGGACCAACCACCATTACAAAAAGTAAAAAGAAATGTTACTTTTAAATTAAAAGGATATTAATTGGCTATAAAAAATAGTCAGAATTTGTTGAACAGGCTATTGGTAATATTCTGGACTTGATTTTTAGTAGGATTTGATGGAAAAATATGGAGAAATAGCTTGTGTTCTCTCATGACCCCTAATTGGAAAGATGAGAGTTCGTCAACAAAGATCCACTTCGCTCCTCTGGGTTATGTTCCTTACAGTAAAAGACCACTTAAGACACTGGCTTACAAAACTAGAAAAATGTGTTGAGACAGATTATTTGGTGACCCTCTTGCCTTAAAAGTGAAATGGATATGGTGTGCTCATTTTTGAGTTTTTGCCATATTACAAAACCAGTAAGGAAAAGGTACATGTTCATTAAACTTCCTCTAGAGCAGTGTCTAGCATATCAGCCCCTGTGGTAGACCCTTTATATTGCTTGAAACTTAGAAAATTCAAAAGGTACAAGTTAAAGCAGGCCCTTGACTTAATCCCTGGTATTTGTTGAGATCTAATAAATAAAATGCTGTTTTGTTGACTTTTCATTATAAAAGATGCTGCTGAAGGAAATAATGATAGCCAGCCTTTTGATGTAATCATTTCAAGAATCAACCTGCCTCTGATACTGCTTAAACTCTTTGGTCCTTAATACCTTAGTGAAAACTTGGACGATATGTCGGTTGTCAGAACAATCATTTCTCTGAGACTCTAATCCATCTGAACCAATCTGGACCTGCTGTACCCAGCTGCCAGCTCTCAATATGAGTTCAGATCAGATGGGTCATGTGAAGGTGGTCAGCTATCACCCAGCTGGTATGACTGGTATGCAGAACTTTATCCTGGATGTTAGTAATCCTCCCTTTCCAAATACTACCCTTAGTTCCACATCTGAATCACAGTCTTGTGACGATGGATGAAGGCTAGCCAGTACCTTTTAGGCTTCTGATGCTTTGCTATCAAGAGCACCCAGCGAAAAACCTCCACTGTTAACTGTTCAATGACCACACATGTAGATGTGCCCAGCAGCACGCAGGGGATACATTTGTGTTCCCCAGTACAGCCCCAGTGTTTGGGTGAACAAAGCCACCCTCCTTTGGGCCAGAGCACTGTGACAGTCCCCAGCCTTTGTGAAATGTGCCTCACACCCTTCCTGATCCCCAGTGCTGTGACCATCTCACTCCATGTTCCTACAGCTTGTGCAGCAGTTTGTTCAGTGTTACTTCACTTACTTCCTTTTTTTGTTCTCTTTTTTTTTTTGCCTCTTACAGATGGACAAAAGAGGAAGAAGTCATTAAGAAAGAAACTGGACTCCTTAGGAAAGGAGAAGAACAGAGACAAAGGTAAAATGAGTACATATTTTGTGATCAGGTCTTAGTTTTGCATATGAGATTTCTTGAATCTGAAACATACTTTTTGAAGTAGGAGAATTTTGTTGATCTGGTATACTGTCTAGGTATTTATTTTCAAGTTGAAAAATATGTTTTATCTTTTCTGTTTGACTTTAGTATAACTCTGATCTCTTCCCCTGATAGGTTTTGTTTATTGTCTTTTTTTACTGAGAAAAAAAGGAAGACTTGAAGGACTGCATCTTTTCTCCCTTGTTCTTTCTCCCCACTTTCACCATCCAGTGCAGAGTGTGGTCTGGATAACATGATCCAGTTCTTCACCTGCATTTGCTCTCTCCTCTTTCAGTTTACGAAGCACGTAAATCCAGCACTGCCCAAGCAAGTCAGTTGGTTTGCTTTTCTTTCTTTAACCTTAGGAAAATAGCCATTGTTTAAAATATATAAATGCTTCAGTGCTACCGATCAGTTGGATTTTAATAAACTCCATGTGACATGGATTTACAGATATGGTTGTACTCTTTTGTTTGGACACTAATCAGCTTGATGGGCTGGGTCCTAATCCAAGACCTGAAGTTGACCTGTAATTCAGAGCCATTTGAACTAAGTCTAAATACTGAGACACTGCAAAATGTCTGTGAAATTGCATGTTGGTAATTGTGCATCTAATTCTGTGTTCACTTCTGGAAAAGGAGTTCTGGAAAAATGGTAATAAAACTCAGTATTGATATCCCAGCTCCACAAACATGCACACAAATGCAGGAATATGTGACAGGAGAAGTGACCTGGTGTCACTCTGATGTCCTCACTTTTAGTCTAGTTTAGCAGAAGAATGGAACTTTGAAATTACAGTGAAAAAACTAACATCCCCATTTCAAAGTTAGTTTAGACAGTTGACAAGAAGAAAATATTTTTCTTTTAATTTTTATTGACTTGATGACTTCAGATCTGTGATTAGTATTTTCTTGAATTAAAATTGGTTATGGAAAATATTTATATTATTATTTCTGAAACAGAATGTCCCCTGGCACATTTGTTTGATGGCTTCCTATGTTACATTGCAAATACCAAACTTTTCATTTGTCACAAGAATTACTTGATATATGACTGAGCCCACATGGAGGAGGCTTTAAGGAAGAGGTTGAATTTTCCACCTTTGGGGGAAAATCTATTTTGTACAGTCCTATTAATGCATTACATTTGGCTACACTGTAATTAGTCAGTCATTATGTTACTATGTTTTTTTCTGTTGTTGTTTGTGCAGTTAAAAGTGCAAAGCAGCATACTTCTTTGTAAAACCTGCCCTCCTTTCAGTGTATTTGCCAGATATTGATCTTCATAGGGCCTGTGGAGTACTCTTCTGCATCAGAAAAGGCTAACCACATCCTGCTTTTTTTTTAAAATAATCTATCTCTCACAAATATTTGATGTACTGAGAGCTTTTATCTTTCCTCCCTTATGGGTAGCATGACTTTGGTAGTCTGTTGAAAGTTTCTCTTTAGAAGCTCTTTTGAGAGTTAAAATACATTTTGGCTTTTTTTTTTTTTTCTCACATTTTTCATTGCTGTAGCAGATTTTAACAATGATAAATTACTTTTATAATTCACCAAAGCCAGAATTTTGCTTTGTCACCTAAACCTGGTGGATCTTTGCAATTGCACTTTCAGAGTTCCCCCAATGCTCTTCGATGCAGTGCCTTAGGAAGTGATAGTGTCCTTTTGGTGATGGACACAAATCCTAAATCCAGAGTCGATATTTATTCCACTGGTTCTCTGTTGCCAAAGATCTTTCAAACAATATTTTTTCCTACATTGCCTTGCATTCTTTTGTATTTCTATACAGCCATGTTTTATTTCAGCTGACCTCTGTTTCTAATGATTACACAGCTGCACTGGTTGAGCACTTCCAGATAATATTATTTTCTGCTATTGCACTTCTGTTCAGGGGTTTTCTTGTGTGTCTACCTTGCATGGTAGCATTTATACTCCATTCCACAGGTAGGTTTGGGGATATACTTGATTTTTATTTTGAAGGGTTTTCTGAGCGTACTTTGCCTTTTAGTGCTCACTAGTTGCCACAGTGAAGATCAGCACTTCATACTTATGCATCATCGTTTAAATTTATCTACTTCCTGGCTTTTAGCCTTGCTCATACTATCTGGGTAACTACACCAAGCATTTTTAGAAATACTATGCTGATTCTCCTAATTTTAATTCCTTTTTTCTTCTTATTTGAAATTCAGATGTTTCAAACACATACCACTCTGCTTTTATCCTTTTTCTCCCATCTCTCACAGTCTTATTCTGAGTTATAGAGATACTTTACATTCACTCTCCGCTTAGGAACACTCTCCGAGAGGAAAATACCCCAGCACTTCTCAAACAGTAGAATCTGTATTTCTCTCCCTCCTATAGGAGAAACTTGGGTTGGTCAGTAAGGATCCAGGAAGTTGGAAGGAGTCACGTTCTGAACAGGTTGTGTTAGCAAAGTGAAAAGAAAGGCATATTTGCTCTTATGTACTGCCAACAGCAAATGTTAGGCAAAAATACCCCAAATAGCAGCATATAGCATCTTACTTGTCAGGTTTTCTGGCCATGGTTGGTTCTGGTGTACTTTTCTCTGCCCTTCTGAGTTACTGGAGATCATCTGCCACTCAGGTACTTGCTGAGCAGAGTCTTAGTGCATGACAGAAGAGGGAATGAACAAACAGGATTTCTGGTTTGTGCCACGGGGCCCATCAGCCTGGCAACAGTGGTTGAAAGTGGCTATTTTCCTGTGGGCAGCAGCAGCACCAGCATCTCCTCCAGCCTCAGGAGTTAGGGGGGATAGCATTGCCCAGCTTTCAGCTGTTGAGTTGGCTCTGGAAAGAAAAATGTAAGGCCTTGTGCTGCTGGTCTCCATAAGGATGAGCCTGCCATGCTCACATCACAATTGAGTCCCACCACCTTCCCTGAACAGTGGTTCCCACGTCACCTGAAGTCAGAGTTAACATCCCTCGACATGCCTTTCACAGCAAGCTCGTTCTGTAAAGAGAGTATCTCCCATTTCTGGGCAGCCAGTCCAAGACAAACACTCCTCACTGTGAACGTGGGTGTGCTACAAAAAAGGCTGGGAGCACACACTTACCCACCCAGGCAGGTCCCTAGTCCTCATGCCTGAAAGGAATGCCTTCCTTCTGCTTATTTTGGGGGGTTGTGGTGGGTTTTTTTAGTAACTAGTCCAGCTGCACTGCTGAGAGAAGAAAACAACAAGACCAGGCCCCACAGGACATCGGAGGGGAAGCAGGGAAGCTGATTTCCAGACACTTCATACAGAGCAGATGCAGCTGCCTTAATGCAGACTTCATTTCCATCCCTTCAGCACCACTTCTGTAAACACAGTAGCATTTGGAAGTGTAATTAATTCCAAACATTTTGAGTTTGCTCTATCCCAGCCTGGGAGCCCCCACATACCCGGAGAAGTAACAGCTGAGGGACCACGTTGTTAGGTCCTGCCCAGAGTATGTGTCACCTGAAATCTCCTTTTGTAGAGACAGACCACCGAAGGCTAATCCTGACAATCATGCAGCACCATGTGATGGTGTGTGTGGGTTGCACTCAAAGATAACAGGGATGTGCCTGGCACAGGAAGCCACAGAGGTGGAAAGAAAGGGCCACCCTGCTGATCACCAGGGATGTGCAGTGGAGGTCTCACCACAGCTCTGGCCTGACAAAGCCTCTCCTTTAGCACTGACGTGCACTGAGCTGCCCCAGCATGCAGGTTTCTGGGTAACCTCTCTCTGGAGAGGTGCCACCTGTCTCCAATTTGTGCCAAAGACTGGTCTTGCCCCTGCCACCCCAACAGATCGCTATACTTAAAAGGCACAACCAAATGGAACAGTACTCATTTTTTTCTAGGATTGTTTGGAGATTTAGTAACTTCTATTTTAGGACTCAATCCAATCTATGGAGTTTTTACTGTCTAAACTTCACATTTTATTTAGGTGGATCAGTCAACCTGTCTGTTAAGTGAGAGTTTCAGCAACCTGTCAGACTTGAAGACAAATAAAGACACTACAATAGAATAGAATGCACTTTAAATGAGTTTCATATCTTTATTTTGTCCTTTTTGACATCTGTCAACATCTCATTAAAAGGGGAGAAATTGTAAAAGAAGTGTTTTTTTCACTTGTTATTACATCTCTAAGTGATTCACCAAAGCAGGATATAGCAAAACTTGCTGGATGTAAACAGACTAAACAGGAGAACAGCACTCCACCCAGATATTTAAGCAGTATTTTCAGCTTCCATCATTCAAGGGTTTTTGCTTTACCCGGTCTCCTTGTTATTAATGGCCATCATGACCCTCAGTCCTACTGTCTACATGTGTCTCTAAACATTGGCTTTGGCTGCTGACAAACAGTACTCAGGCTGGAGTAACATGCCCGAGCTGCTTGGAATAAGAAATTCTCAGGATGCTATGCATGCTGGCGGCTGGATACTGTTCCCTTACGAGTTCAGTGCTAATTTTGACAGCAGCAGAAGCAGAGTCTTTTGTCCATCCCCTGCCACTGATATGGGTGTCAGCGTAAGCAGCCCTGCTTTTAAAGTACACACAGGCATTCCTGAGAGAGATGCCTCCCAGAAATTACTTGTCCTAGAAGATTTTATCAGTAAACCAACTTTGTTTTGCCTTGGTTCCAGTAAACCCTACAGATGAACGAAGAGGCCTGCTCAGAAATAATAATCACTTGTTGTGTGATTGCTTGAGTAACTAAGAATCATCCCTTTTGCTGATGTTTCTGTGTGGAATGTAAATACTTGGCAGGTTCACCTGTGGGGCCTTAGCAGAGCTGCTGTGTATGCAAGACTTCCTGGTAACTCTGTGACGCATGCAACTCCAGCTGTAATGTTTGATTTTTCTTTAGTTCAAAATTCTTGAAAATGTCTTCTGTATTTACTTCCCATCCATGCTGAATAAATTAAGATGTATTTATTATGTTTGCATTTGTTCCCGGTTCAGCCTATTGTGGTATCCATGTGCCTTGGCACAGCCTAAGGAGAGAGCTGAATAAATGAAGTTTCTGTTTTATTGTAGTTTATCAGAAAATTTAGGTTTTTTAAGCCTTTCCAGTGCCCTACCATGCTTCTGTAAAAATCTTTGAGTATGTTTCTCATGCTCTCTAGGCATAAAGAAGGGGTTTTTAAAGCAACATTGTATCATATTTTATACTAAAGTCGAGTAAAGTAACAAATAATCTCTTAATTTTTTGTAAAAAAGACCCCAGACCAACTTCCAGAAAAAAGCATAAGTAATTGGGAGGGCTTTATATCACTCCTTGAAGGTCAGTGAGCTCCAAGTAGCTGGAGAAGAGATTTTCAGCTACAGAAGTGATGCTGAGAACATTGCCTTATGTCAAATCTCACGGAGTCACTGCAGGTTTTGAAGAACCTTGAGATAGAAGGAGTTTTGCAGTTTCCATTATGGACTGAGGTTTCTGTTTTCCTTGTTTTCTGCTTCCATCACTGTCTCTACAGAGCTGAAATAATGGATTTCAGTTAGCTAAACAGAGTTACCCTGTCTGGCTAGCTGGGGAGATTGACTTAAACATCCCTTTAAAAGCATGTTATTGTCTGATCTCTATTCCTGTTATTTAAAAAGAGGTGGTACAAGCACCTTAGTAAATCTCAGTCACAGGATTTTAGCAGCTCAAAACCAGCATTTACAATGTACTTTAAGAAAAACTCCAAATGCTAAGGAGACTAACCATAGTTAATTTTCACTTTATTAGTATGGAAAGACTCATTAGAATCTAGAATATAGACCTCACTGGTTCTTAATAGACTGTTATGTTTTGTCGGATGGAAATCAGTTTTCACCAGCTGAAACTTCAGAGAAGTCTTTTAAACTATATTTGGACAGGGTGACATGGGGTAAAGTAAGCTATAACCATGTGGGTCAACATCCTGAATATTATCATTTGATTAGCAAAGAGGAGGATTTGGGATCACTGAAACTCTTATTTGATCTGGCTGGGAATTTTTCTGTGACATGCTGCTTTTTATTAGAAAATGATGATTTACCACCAAAGAAAGATTTCTTAGGAACATATCAGTTTCAACCAAAATTTTGTTAAGAAACTTGCCTCAGCTGAAGGATTGACTTTCTGGTAAGAGAAATTATGCACTTCTCCAAAATAGTAAATTCTCTCCTTTGTCAGTAAACACTGAAAACTGGAGTGTGTTAAAAGTGCTGCTGGCTAAGGATTTGAGTCAGCGTTTCCAAGCTGATTGCCCAATCTGCCAGGTTGCTTCACATTGTTACAGGATGCTTTCTGCAAAACGGCTTTTTAAGCTGCCCAGCCTCCTCATTGAATAAGTGATCAATTTTTTGTTGAGTTTACAGAGAATAACTAGCTTGGTAGCTTTGGCACTCAGTATGTATACAACAGACCAAGGTCTGAGCCACTGCTTTAAGGTACATTTCTTCACACAAATGAAACCTCTCCAACAGGGGGGATCCCCAGCCTACAGCTGTAAAGAGGCAGCTGGTCCTTTTACCTGGATTGTGAGACCAGAGCCTCCAACTCACACATCTTGTGTCTGAATTAGTGCCCTTTCTCTCCCATCCATGGTGGTGCTAATTACTTCACAGGAGTACAGCTTTTCTTTTTTAATGAGTCTGAAGTGTCAGAAGTGCTAGCATTCACTCTAATTACTTGTCCACCAAGGAAGTTTTTGGGATTGAATGCTCCTGAAGAATGGTGGGTAGAACATGCTCCCTGCCACCACAGCCCGTGGTGCAAGCACCCACACACATTTTGGTGGGAGCTTGAGGCTGTAGGCAGTCTGCAGAGGGGGCAACTGACTCTCTTAATTTCAACAAATGAGCAAAAAGTTTCTGGGTTTGCCAACTCTTTAATGTAATTACCACTGCCAGCCAGCACCACTACCATCTGTATTGAGTCTGAAATTCAGCCAGTTGGTTTTCATCCAGTTCCACATCTCTGCCAGACATTGAGAAATCGAGGAAGTGGTTCATGTCCTCTGAGAAGGCCTACATCAGAGCAGCCTGGAGTAGAGGCTTATTGTCCTTTCTCTGGCCCACATGGAGCAAGAGCAGTTAAAAACCTGAGAGTTTCCAAGCAGGAGCAACGCCTACCTCAAAATACCAGCCTTCACATATTGGAGTCAGGGAGAGGGTCATTTAAAGGAAATTTGTTTAATGAAGCAGTGCTCAGATCTCGTCTCCTGCTGATCTTGCCCCAGCTGATGTAGGATCAATGGCACCAGCATGCTGTTGGGCATCACAAGAGCTAAATACTCCTCTCCTCTCCCAGTCTGAAGCACAAGCAGCTCTGAGCCAAACCAGAGAAATACACTGTGTTCAGGATTTAATTTGTCTCAGTGGCTTTTCTCAGGAAATGTTGTAGAAGGACAAATAAAAAGGGGTGCTGGGAGTATAAGAAACCACCCAGTTAGACAGCTAGAAGGGGACACCTGTTTATAATGTGTGTTTCAAATTTGTCATCTTAAATGTTCATTAGTTAGATAATTCAGAACAATCAAAAAAATTTAATACTGTCATAATTTTGTAGACACACTCTGCTGAGTAGAGGAGGGAAAGGTTGAACTGAACTGCTGGAACTGGCAATCCCTGCATTGCTTGATATCTGTGCGATGATGTTCTTTCTTGTGCTAAATTAAATGCAGATGGTTTTACATGTCATTCTACTCATAGGTCGCCTCCAGAGTCGCTTGATATATGAGGCTCTGCTTCCTGATTTAGTTTTGTCTGGCCACCAAAGTTAATTCATGTCTTAACATTTCATGCTTCTAAAGAGCAGGAATGTTTCTACCAGATCAGAACAACAGACTCTTGTTTCTTTAATGTGGTAGATTAGTAGTGTCCTCATTCAAGATTCTTAAAATGCCCTCTTCTTTTCAATGCTATGCTTTAATGCAAATCCAGATACAATTTGGAAGTGTCGTCAAGGACCTAGTCAGACTTAAAATCCCAGGAGGAATTTTGACCCTTAATTATTTATATGATTGTGGCAAAAGAGAAGTATAGTATATAAGAATTTTTCTGTGTGGGTTTTTTTTTTTTTTTTATAATTCCATTTTGATGCTTAAAAAGAATAGGTTTTAATCTCTGGTGTTTTATTTATTCCTGACAAGCAGGTCTGAAGCTGGAACCTAGTAGAAATTGCACTCATTTTCACCAGGGTAATAGCATCAATAGCTATTTTTTTCATTTCTTTTGAGCACAAACTACCTCTAGTTGGAAATCTGTGTCAGTGGTTTTGCTTCTGCTAATCTCAGATAAGTCTGATTTGAAAATTAATGATGAGAATTTCATTGTTAGTTGCTGACTTATTCACTGTAAAACATTTTTCTATTTTGTAAAATATTAAAGAATTTTACACTGAGACCTCTGAAGTATATGCTGGTTTTGTACATTACAGTTACATTGATGTGGGATGGGATTACGTTCTTTTTGTTAATTGCGACTAACATGTTCTGTATTTCCATGTGTCCATGGATTTTTTATTGTTACAAAGGAACTTTATACTGATATACCACTATTAAACAGGTTTAATCTTACCAGTATTTAAAACAGTATAATTCTTGTGTAAGTTTAAAACCATATTCTTGAAGGCTTAGTCTGAATAGTGAATGTACTTCGAAGGTCTCTGCACAGGTAGATTCATACTCTTCTGCACCATAGTGAAACCCGTGCACGTGCCAGTACCCCTTGGCTCTGGTGCCTTACAGCACTTATGAGAAAGGAGCCTGGTGAAGGGATCTGAAACATTGGAGAGAGAGCTTTGGCACAGTCCAACGAGGCTCCCCAGTCTCAGCATGGTTACCAGAGCTTCTGATGCCCCTCTGCACCATCTATATGGAACCAGAAGTGCCTGACTTCAGTTACTTTTGGTGGAAGTTAACATCTTAATTAGATCTGATCTCAAATGATTTTCCAAGAGTCTGTGCAGTATATCTTGCATGATGTGACTTGAAACAGGATTCAGATACTGTGGGCTACAATTACCTGTCACTGTTGTTATTATTCAGTCCAATACTTCATTGGAATTACTATATATTTAAAGGGACTTCAGATTGTTTTTCTTAACAACTTAACAGTTAATTCTTTTTGCACTAAATAAATATCAGATGTTTTGTAAATATAATGGTTTTCTTGTTGTTGCAGAATTTATTCCCCAGGCTTTTGGAATGCCTTTGTCTCAAGTGATTGCTAATGACCGGGCCTACAAGCTCAAGCAAGACTCTCAGAGAGAAGAGCAAAAAGATGTTTCAGATTTTGTGGCCTTTCTCTTGCCGTTTGGAACGAAAAGACAGAACAAAGAACTTTCAAGCAGTAACTCATCTCTCAGCTCAACCTCAGAAACACCGAATGAATCCACTTCTCCTAACACACCTGAGCCAGCGCCGCGAGCAAGGAGGCGTGTAAGTACACACATCACAGTGGGCTGTGTGGCAGAAGGTCCAGAGCTGGGCCACGAAAAACCTGTGTGTCTGGACTGTGGAATATTTTTTTGTTATGTTTGAATAGTGGGTTTTTTTCAGGTGGAAGTCAGCCTCATCAACATCAGAAAACTCTTAACTGTAGTTGGAATCTTCTTTAGCTGATGCTGGGGGGAAAAGGTCATGTAGGCTCTGAAAGTCTGTTACAGATGGCAAAGAGGCAGAGAGATTATCTAGAAGTCTTCCTGTTTGCTCCCTTTATCTACCTCCTTCTATCTAATTCTTTTAGATTTAACAAATTCCATCTGTCGTCAACCTAATTTTTTCAGCAGGGAAAGACTAAACCTATGTGTTTGATATTTATAGGTATACTTATATTAATCTAGCTGTAAATTGATAATAAATCTAACTATTAATCCCTATCCTAATATTAATAAAAATCCTCATGGTCCAACCCTCATCATATCCTCAGTGGTAAGTAAGGAGTTGTCAGACTAGATTTGTACCAGGGTCTTTGAAGGATGTTCCTGCGTGCAGGGTATGAAGATGCCTTTTACAGCAGAACACAATGTCGTGGTTTTAAGCTGAATATTAAGCTATATGTAAAATCGATTGGTTTTTTAGCATAATTCTAAAAATTATGTAAGTAATTATTTTTTAATTTTTCTAAAAAATACGTACCAATTCCTTGTAAGTAAATTTTATGCTCTGATCTTTCCAGTTCTATAGTTAGTAATAGCAGTAATTTTTCTTTCTTTTGTTACCATGGAATGGAGGTTCTAGACTTAACTGCTTTTTGATTTCATTTGCAATGGAGGGAGAAAAAAAAATTGCATAATGAAATACTTTGAATAAAACCCCATCTAAGAAATCTGAGCAAGAATTTGAGGTACAAGAATAGACTCTGGAAAAGAAAATATTTTCTTAGGTACCTCACCTTCTTTCATCCTTAGGATAAAACCTGCTTCATAGAAATTCTGTTAGGCTCTTCAAACCAGGGTTTAAGAGGGGTAGAACTGGAGTAAATTGCAAAGTAAGAGAAGTCAGAAGGTGAATCATGGGGCTCTTAGTTTCTCTAGCTGCCAGCTGAAGCTTGAAGTGTCTATATTCTGTTTGCAAATAGCTGAAAGCATGATGTTTGCTGTCTTGTATATGCATTAATGCACATCTGTTGGTCTCTGCAAACCATATGAATAGGCATTTGTGTTCACACAAAAGTGCAAAGTAACTTGCCTAAGCGTAAAGGGAAACCCGTGAACTTCTTTCAGAATTTGGCAGTCAGTGACAAAAATTAAAAGTTCACTGTGTGCCCTCATTGGCTTCAGAACCTTTTTCCATAGGAGAGAAAGATAACTTGTGTCCAGGGGTGAGCCATCTACTGTTCTTTTCACAAAGTGTGATAAGATTTCTGACACGCATTTGACCAGTGAGCAAGCAGAAGAACATGGGTCCTTAGATACAGTACATCCATAGAGCTCCATCGGGACCAAGTTCTCAGAAGCTGAGGGAGGGTTTTGCTTGTTTTTTCTGTTTGGATGGTTGGTTTTAGGTTTTTTTTTTTTTT